>CM070301.1:54918521-54937035 GCA_036321655.1 Quercus alba
TAAACTCAAACAAATATTTTTTTTGTTATTTTTAATGAAAACAAATAAAAACCTGATGGTCAAGTGAGATTTATTAAAGTGAAAATTTAGAATTCAATCACAGCCACATGGATCAGCTTTATGGTGGAAGTGGTAGGGGCAATTGGAGGGGACAAACACAATAAGAGTCTTTGGAGTGGGGAATAGAGGAGGAGATCTTAAAGAAAACAAAAACAAAAAAAAAAGAAAAAAAGAAGCAAAACAAAACAAAAAACTAACAAAACATTGAAACAAAATAGAAAGAAAGAATAAAGAGATAAAGATAAAATAATTGAGGCATGAGCCTTTAAACTAGACAAAAATTTTCTACATACTAGTTTGGACGATCTTTTCAAACCTATAGTATAGCGGCTTATAAAACCATTAATGTATATTATTTAAACAAGTCATATGAATTATTAAATAAGTCATGTGACTTTTCTAAAAAAAGTCATATGACTTAAAGTATACATAAATTACCATGACTTTTGAGTGAAATTTGTAATATTCTTTTGTGTTAGAATTACATCCCCTTGCCCTTTTTTGTTTGTTTTTTTAAAAAAAATATTTAAGTACACATGAATAATTTATCAGTCACCGTATAATGATTTAGAAGAATTTCCCTCCTAATTTGATAAAAATTTTCCCTTCCAAAACCTTTAATTTCATTCTGTCTTGTTTGGTCTTATTGAGTAAATATTATTTTCTTGTCTAGTAATGCAAAATTTCGTTCTTTCTTTCTTTCTTTCTTTCTTTCCTTTTTGACCCTTTTAAAATGAAAAATTTTCTTTGAGTAATCACGGATGCATATTTGTAATATTCTTTTAACTAACTCCAGTATGCAGTAGTATAACTGTCGATTTTATTTTAAAAATAAGAGTAATGGTATATCAATACGATACAAGGTCTAATTAAAAATAATATGTCTATAAATAATATAATTTCTTTTAAGTTTTCAAACTTTTATTAATAGAATTGTAATCCAAATAATAGTTTAAGCTTTCCCCAATTTTCCCTCTCAAAAAAAAAAAAAAAAAAAAAGCTTTCCCCAATTTTGGTAATAAAATTTTACCGAGACTAGAATTATTATTAGCTTATTATGATTGTAATAATATAAATATAGTGCAATGAAAATTCTTTTGTCATTTGGGATAAAAGAAATCTTTTTTTTTTTTTTTTTGATAGGGGGATAAAAGAAATCTTGAATGTGTAAAATGAAGAGGTAAAAGAATATAAGCACCTTGTATAAGAAGAAAAATTAAATGCATTAATAAGGACTTTTTAGGTTTTACAACCACATTATATATAACACAAAATTTAATTTTATAGAAATATGATAATGATATCAAGCCAACGAGCATTAACGATGCCGAGGAGAATGTTTGGCGTAAAGGACTCAAAAAACTCCAAAAGCATGTAGCAAGACAATATAGTTTTAACTTCTATCTGCCGCAACTTCGAAAAAGTCTCAATAGAGTTTAGATAACGTAGATAAGAATATATATATATATGGGTTTCGGGTTTAGTGTCGGCAGTCGGCAGTCGATAGTCGGCAGTCGGCATAAAGTGGCATTGGGACTATTGGTGATAGTAATACTACCACTCAAACATGACTAAAGGTGAAGCCAATAAATATTGGGATATAATTCCCATGTGCAACTTTACTTCGCACTTTGATGATAGATATTATTATTTTCACATAATTCAACCCATTTTGTTTGTACTAATTAGAAGTCGTTGTCACAAGAAAATCTAAGGCTTTTCTCAAGCTCGAGTTGCTAATTAAAATGACTTTTCCCAACTCTTACTATGTTGAGTTAACCAATTGCTAATTTGAGCCACAATAGCCAAATTGATTCATGACATGGTCAAGTCAATCATGTTGCGTGATTGAATTAATGTTAGGATGGAGATGGTTGAAGCAGAGAAGACAAGGGTTGCAGACTTGTAGTCCTCTTCAATTATTGATTATTAACTTTTGGTGATCATCAATTATTTTTTCTTTGACTACTTCATTATTAAATTGAGCGTCGGTGCCCATTTCCTCACATCATGTCTTCATATAATCATATTTCTCTTTTCTTTCCAACGTTGGCAAGAATCTAAAGCTTTTTCCTGTTCAAAGTTGTATTAATTATTTGATGGTTAAAAACACAGTGAAAAAATGAGAACATTTCATCGGAAAAAATAAAAAGGATTTTTCAGATGTAGAATTAATTAATGTAAAAGTTTGATTTTTTTTTTTTTTTCCTAGGCAACAAATCAAGCCTGTGCTGAAAAAAGAGAGAGAAAAATAATTACATGCAAGACCAATAAAGGTTTTTTTTTTTTTTTTTTTAAAAAAAACTTAAATACATTACCTTAAGTTTAATATGCTAGGTTTTTCAATTAAATTTAAACACCTGGTTGCATTCATCAATTAAATACAAACAATGTTATCATTTCAAATAATAATTAAATGTAATGCAACTATATATTAAAATTTAATTGAAAAATCTAATATATTACACTTAAGATACTGTAACTAAGTTTTTCCTCTCTTTTTTTTTTTATTCCAATTAATAAAGATACAAATTTGAGCCAAGGTGACTATTGATATCCTTTTTCCTTTTGATGGTCAATATTAATTATTTAACATGAAAATAGTTTTAAAGTGTCAAAGAATATAACAAGTTAATTTATCACTTAAGTCAGGTGGCTTCTTCAATTAATTAATAAGATTTCTAAATTGGTTGAAAAATGTTGGGTTTTACCACACAAATTGAATTTTGTTGATCTCTATCATGCATAAATGAAAAGTTAAAATACTATAAATTTATAACTTTCAATTGGGAAAGAGTGATTGTGGTATCACATTCATTTGGGATTTTATATATGCACAAGTTTTTTAATAGAATACATCGATAGAGGTTAATTTTATGATCTCTCAAGTATCTTTGATTCTTTTTTTCTTTTCTTTTTTATACAAGATATAATTTCTACTCTAATCTAATCTAAGTGTACATATGTGTGAAATTCCCTCTTAGAGACTTAAACCCCAGCCGTTACCGGGTTGCTCCCCACACTCCACAAGCATTTATACTTATAGAGTGACCATTGCACCAAGGGTAGGCAGTGGTAATAAAAAAAAATTGATTCTTTTATATGTACAAGCACAAGGGCAGAGCCACATAGTGGCTTGGGGGGGCTGTGGCCCCTACTAAAAAAAAAAAAAAAATTCCCATTAGACTATGAAGAAAAAATAAATGGGCCCCCTCAACATTAGACAGCCGGCCCTCCTACCCATTTCTCACCCATTCTCCCAGCCCTCAATCAAAAATTAGGAACACCCTCAAATTATTTATAAAAAAAAAAAAAAAAAAAAAAAAAAAAAAAAAAAAAAAGCCCAAAAAAAAAATTGAACTAAAATCTGAAAAAAAAAAAAAAAAAAAAATTGTAACAGAGCCAAGCCCACGGCGAGCCCAATAGATTACAGAGGTAGCTTGCTCACGGCAAGCCCACGGATTCTCAACCAAAAAAAAAAAAATCAATATAGAGAATCAGAAATGAAACCCATCACGTCGTTGGCAGAGAAATCAAACCCCAATACTGTCTATACAGAGCAAAAGCAAAACAAACTCCAGCAAACCAAACACATAGGTGTTTATCTAAAAAAAAAAAAATCCCCAATACACAAACCAAAACCAAACCCCAGCAAACCAAACCCAGTAACCCACGGTCACGTCGCCACAGCTCACTTGTCGTCGTCGTCGTCGCTCACCCCTCATCGCAGATCGCAGATCGTAGATCGGAGATTGTAGATCGCTCTGCATCTGCTCCGATACTCGGTGCTTGGTGCTCCCTCTGGCCCTCCCTCAAGGTATTTCTCTCTTTTTCTCTCTGACTCTCTCTCAGTCTCTCTCTCTTTGTCTCACTGAAATGAAAAAATGAAATGAAATTTATGAACGAGTCTCTCTCTTTATTCTTTAATAGCCTATCTGATCTTAGTAAGTCTCTCTCTCTTTTGAACTGTGAGTCTCTTATTGGCTGGCTTTTGCTTTTTTCCTATTTTTGTCTCTTTAAATTTGGCTTTATCTTATCCCTTTTTGTTGGTCAGTGTGTTGGTGTTGGTGAAATATTGATTGTCATTTAGTGTAACGTGTGTTGTGATTTGTGATTGGCATTACGAAATTTTCTGATTGCAACTGGCTATTGTGATTAGGGCACATGTTGTGCTTGTCTGTTGTCTGTTGAGTGGGGTGGGGAGGGGGTAGATGGGCTCATGGGACCAGGTAAACAATAATTAAAGCAATGTAATGTGCAGCACATTACACTGCTTTAATTATTGTGCTGCACATGGAATGTATAATGTTCGGTTCTTTTAATGTAATATGTATAAGGGGCTAAACAATATAACAAATTAAAGCAGTATAATTAATGACAAATAAATTAAAGCAATATAGTTTATTGTGATTTTCTTTGATAATAGTGAAATCCTTACAACTCTGTGGATGTAGACAAATTGCTGAACCATGTAAATACTGTCTTGTGCGTGTGATTGTTTTTCTTTTGGCGTTTTGTTTTCTCTATTTTTTTGTTTCTCACAAGTTTGGAATTTCGGTTAAATTCCCAACATATTCAAGTATATAATGATATATGAAAGTTGATAATTTTGTATCCAATAGACTTAAGAATTATATTTAGTACCTCTCTGTTACAACCTGACCTCCCTCAAGTATTTATTCCTGACTACGCCCTTTACAAGCATTAAGAAACTCAACATGTGGCAACGCAGAGAATAATGGAAGAATTTATTAATTGGCAGTTTGGCAAATAAAGGATTGGTCTACGTGAAAGGGAGAGAGACGTTTACCAAAAAAATGAAAGGAGAGACACCGAAAACAACAAAGTAAAAATTTCTGTGTACGGATGCTATAAAGTGAAAAGAAAAAAAATAATAAATAAATAAATAAATCTAAGTCCATTTCCATTGCCTTATCAAATGCCCAAACAGACGCCAGCTTGAAGCGGCCAAAGGTTGTGTCTTGTCGGCTGTAATAAAGAGGGTTAGATTTAGGATTTGAGTGTTAGCTTGTCGACATTGTTGATAGTTCAACATCATAGTATCGTATTATTACTAGTTTGCCCTTCCAGAAGTGAAGCTTATATAATTTATTATATTCACTTTTTTTTTTTTTAAATTATTCAAAAAGCTCCTGCATCAACTTACCTATTTCACTGTGAACTATAGAATGAGCACTGTGAACTACCTTTGATGATCATCTTCTTATAAAACTATTGGGTAAGTTATAAGTACCCCCTAAGAAAAAGAAATCCTTAAAATACTGATAGATGCTCATCAACACACAGATGGCAGGCTAACTACATACGTTGTCCACCCCACCTTGTCGTACATGTTTCGCCAAGCTCGCGGGCGGCAAAAGGACTCCAACCAGCGAGCTACAGGAGCAAGCCAAGTGAAAGGAATAGCTGCTGGTTATAGAACAAATGGGTTTGATAATGGAGCAAGCAACTGATGCTCGGCCGCTCCCCATGCTACTCACTCTGCGTTGAGGTGCTGTGCCTCCACTGGCTCTGCTACTTGCTCAGATGTTGCTTTGAAGGGAATAATGAAGAATTCATATGTTCCCAGTGCGAAGAATGCATCGTAACATAACAGATATGCATATTTGCCTCCCGAGGAAAAAGAGAATCTCAGTGATCCAACAATGGAGCCCACCAAGTGCTACGAGTGAAGCTAAAGGAGAGTGAGAGGTTGGTGCGGACGAGAGGTCAATAGGTTGATAGGTTGATGAAGCTTTCAAAAGTCTATACCAAAAAAAAAACCAGCAAGAGTAGTAGCATCAGAGGTTGAGATGGGAACGGAGATGGAGCAAGCAGAGGTAATAGACGCAGGAGCAAGGCTAGGGCCATATCCAATTGACCGGGTGTAGGCACTACCGGCAGAGGTAGCAAAGGCAGTGCCGGTCCACCACCATAAACAGTAGCACCACCTACTTCATAAGCATCAGTAGCAGGGACGGTTGGCTGAGCACACTCAGCAGCTTATGATCTTGATCTTTCTGACCTTGATTCTGTCGATTCATAAGCAGTGAAAGGTGCACGAGTAGTTCCAGGTGCAGGAGCATCGATAGTAGCACCATTAGCAACGGCACCGGTGGTAGAGATAGCGGCATAGGCAGCAGCGCTTGTTTAACCGACTGATCCAGTTGTTTACAACAACCTCGACGATGAACCAGTTCATTCGGTCACCACCTTGAATAGCATTGTTGCTAGCATCGTATAGTAATAGATGTGCGTATTTGCCCGGGACTCACCCGCTGGAACTTGGCCTTCGACTCCACCCCCCATTATCTTAAGCCACATTGAACCTCCAGGTAATGGACAAGAAAGCCACATCTGAACACGCCCGTCCAAAGTAGCATCCTTAGGCACGTCCTTATCGCGGGAGGGGAAGAGATGAAAGATTCATAGTCTCGAAGACCCCCTCTCCTGACTCAGTCACATGCAATCAGGCTTTCAACCCGGCCAACTCTCCCTTCTGTGCCACCTGACAAAAAAAGGTATGGTCTTTCTGAGAATAAGAGCATATCTGCCTGGAAGACCTTCTGGAAAGTCGCCTATGAAAAGAGCATACCCAACCAATATGAGCCTGTCCGAGACTTGCCATTCCCATGGAAGAAAGTTTCCCTGCGTATTGATTCATTACCGACTGATAAACGGAAAATGCTTGTTTCTATTCCCTCCTTCCGAGCGATGAACCGTGATTGTCTAACTGTACGGAATCCCTAGGGAATGAAGGGATAGGTGAAACAAGAGGGGGTGGAAATTTCCTCCAATCGGAATACTTGCTTTTCCATAGAGATTGCATGCCCATTTTAGGGATGAATCACTTCATGGGAGAGAACACGAGGGATGAACGACGATCAACCTACCTAAGTTTTTACTAGTAATCCTCGGTTTACCCGCTTGCTGAAACCTCCCTCCATAGCCGATGGAATGGTTGGATAGCCACTCAACTGTTCACTGTACTTCCTGTATCCCACTCCCCTCCCTATCTCTCTCGACCCATTCACCGGAGTATGTTGGGCTGGAATGCCTCCATTCCCATCCCATCCTTTATGATCTCTAGGCCTTCCCGATATGAGATATTCCCAGTGCAGAAGCATATTCATGCAGAATACTCTCCTACTTCTTTCCCCTCTCTTATAGGGGTCGGAATTCCTAAAAGAGGATAGAAGGTCATTTTTTGACATCAGTGGAGAAGCATGCGTGATACAGATACTCCTCTATGCGAATGTTCTGGCTTTCAAAGGACGAGTGAGGGACGGGGAGGGGGAGGGGAGTTTCGAGAACAAAGCCCCCGGATTTGAAAGTTCAGCCCTACCCTATAGTATAGTATCTTTTCCCTATCTAAGCTATATCAACATAGCCAACTAGAAAACTCATCCGCTTGTCAATGAATTCTTGGTGTAATACTCACTCGTAAATGATTGGTGTCAGAATTTTTCACTGATCAGGTGTGATCAGTCTCATCCGTGTAAGAATTAGGAATTCCTCTTCCAACTCGTCCCAGAATGGGCGTTATGGCAAAAAACAAGAAGAAAACAAAAGGAGAAATTTGTCCAATAGTAACAAATGGTGCCTCCATAGGTTGACATCCGATCCAACCTAGTAGTAAGCAATCCGCCAAAAGCAACCAAAAAATTCCTTGGTGAATAGGGCGAAAACTTGAACTACGCACATACATACTTTTAAAAAAAGGTAAAGCCAACAGACATATAAAAACTGGTGCTATTGCGGCTACACCTCCCGATTTGTCAGGTATACTACGAAGAATGGCATGGATCGGTAGGAAATACCATTCCGGCACAATATGAGGCGGGGTGGACATCGGATTAGCAGGTATACAATTGTCGGGATGCCCCAAAACATTAGGAGCATAAAAAATCCAAATGGAAAAAAAGATAGCAAAAGCTACCCAACCTACTAGATCCTTTACATAAAAATAAGGGTAAAAAGCAATTTTATCCATCTCTGAATGTACACCCAATGGATTATTTGATCCATATTGATGCAATGCGGCCAAATGAAGAAGACTAGCGCCTACTAAAATAAAGGGGAGTAAATGATGAAGACTAAAAAAACGATTTAAGGTGGCATTGTCCACGGAGAAACCGCCCCAAAGCCAAGTCACTATGGTATCTCCTACTACAGGTATGGCGCTAGCTAAGCTTGTAATTACTGTAGCTCCCCAAAAGCTCATCTGACCCCAAGGTAGTACGTATCCTGTAAAAGCTGTCACAATCATTAATAGGAAGATTACAACTCCGAGACACCGAACAAATTCCCTAGGACTGCTATAACTCGCATGATATAGACCACGAAAAATATGAAGGTGAACCACAATGAGAAACATACTTGCCCCATTAGCATGCATATAACGGAGCAACCAGCCCCCTTCAACATCTCTCATAACATGTTCTACTCTGTTGAAAGCTAGATCCACATGAGGTGTGTGATGCATAGCTAAAAAAACGCCAGTCACTATCTGAATGACTAAACAAATACCAGCTAACGGACCGAACCCCCACCAATAACTAAGATTGCTCGGGGTTGGATAATCTATCAAATGCTGATTAAGTGTGGAGGATATAGGTTGTTTAAGAAGAGAGAATCGTTGGTTTCTTATAGTCATTTTTCTTTCCTATCGTGACAACTCTTGTTCCCCCACCTTTTTAGCGTTCTGGGGCCCTACTTACTTAATATATATTATTATGTACCCTTCTTCCACCTCTGAAGGATGGAGGGGGTATACAGCGAAAGAAGCGTCGAAGGGGTCATCCTGGGTTACTGAAGAGTCGTCCGACTGCTCGGTGACCGAATCAGAGAGGTTTTTACCGCTTTCTCTTCTCCCCAGCACTCTCGGACTGATCATCTTACTGCAACAAAGCAAGCTTAGGAATGAATCTGATGGAAATTTAGGTCTCTATCCGCTTGGAAGATTCTTCTTTCCTCTTCGGTGAAAGAGGGCAAAGATGTGTGGGAGAAAGAATTCTAAAGGGAGAGAAGATTTCGTCCACCAAGCGGCGGGACAGAGTGCGACTCCTAAGCAATTGGAGGTTCTCGCCCATCTCTTGGGGGTCCATATCATCTGAAAACTTTTCCTGTTCCATTAGTATAGCTAAATTTGAATAGGATGACTCAGCGTCAGGAAAAGTAGGCCGCCCCTTGCCTTGATTGAATTTGGCTTCGCTGCGCCCTGAATCAATCAAAAAGCTTATGGATTTCATTTGGATGAGAGGGAGGCTGTGAGTCACCTGGGCTACGGATTTGTTGGTTGGTTGATTCTTGAAATCGCCTCTTGAGAAAAAAAGGCCCTCGGGTTCCGACCCACAAATGAATAGGAAGCGAGGCGAGGGTCTTTCATTAAAGGGGGGAAAAGAGGGGTGGGGCTTTGTTCTGGGGGGGTCGCCTTGCACAGCTTTAGAAAGGAGAGAATTTCAGAAAGTCACTCTCTCCAACCTTTTCTATCTATCTTTAGAAGTAGGGCGAGAGAAAGTCAATATGATATTTGCGTTGGTTTTTCCAACGAAACTAAGCACTTTTTTGTCTTTATCATTCGGAAAGCTCAGTCCCACACTCTGACTTCAATGGTGGGAACAACCTCCGCACTCCGGCGCTCTAATGAACAACAGTTCTCCGCCTTACTATATTTAGAATAGTGGTCGATCCCTCGGGAGTTACATTCGTAACTTAATGTTATGTTCACGCGGTGATATTCTATCTTTCTAAGAGTACTACCCTGTACGTAGTCTATGTCTGGTGAGCATACTTGATAGGAGATAGAGACAGGCGGTAGAGAGGTCCCCCACTTGGATTCCCGCCCCGTTGGCATCTCCGAACTGAGATAAGGGATTACTCCGTTAGGTCTTTTAGGTCCGGCGCCGGCCGGTAATGGACCTACTTACCTTGCTTGTGGACCAGTTGCAGAGCTAACCCTTGTTCTATTGGTTTGGTGGTTGCTACCAAGACGATTTCTTTATGCCCATCAAAGGACCTCGAGATGCTAATCCACGAAAAACGATACGAGAAATTCGAAAGAACTCATATATACGGAACGAGGGCGACCCATGAAAATACATCGGTTTCTTACTCGTGCAAAGGAACTCTTTCTTGGCAACTTGGACAACTTAGAATGATGTTTGTCCCGCATATCACTAGGAAGATCGGGATCTTTACAAAAAGGCTTTCTAAAGCTTTCGTCTCAATTCATATTTAACCGCGAGCAATCTACGTTTGTGATCTCGTATATTTCGCTTCTCCGACATCTTACTGAGTTTCCCCCTCATCTTTTTGCAAAAAGCCACTCCACGGTGGTAAAGTCTCATCTTGTGTGTTGGCCGAAGTGACAATAGTCACGTTGAACCCTCGAATATGTTCGAAGATCTCGAAATGATCTTCCAGTTCCAGGGAGAATTCGCAAAACTCTGTTTCCATCGAGAATTGAATAGAGTTTTCCCGTATTTCGACCGGAGAATCTAACAGAGACATTACTGTCGAGATTCTGACCGATAAATTATACATTCCATGCCCTCGGAGAGTGCTTTGTCGTGCTAGGTCACTGACATATCCTTTGTCTTTATTTGACCCCAAGAATGGATTGGATCGAAACGACTTTCCTGTCGAACCCCTTTGTGTCTGTATGAATTTCTGACCGCACGGAATCTCCATAGCCAATTTTCCATTTATTATTATTAAATCATAGGGTGCCTTTGGTACTACTCTTATTTCACACGATCCAGGAACTTCCATAACGTTGGCGTGATTCGGTTTGAGCAACGGATCCTGACGTGATACATCTTCGTAATGAAAATAGGGTGGAAACATGAGTTGGCTTTTACAGTATCTATAGAATGAGCACTGTGAACTATCTGCTTCAAAAAGATAGTTGTAAGAATGGTTGTGTCTGGACAAAATTATGGAAAAATTGGGTTTTGATGTAAAATGGAGAAGTCTTATCATGAAGTGTGTCACAACTGTCTCATATTCTATTAAGATTAATGGGGTGCCTAGGGGTAATTTTTGTCCTTCTAGGGGGATCCGTCAAGGAGACCCTCTATCACCTTATCTCTTTATCTTATGTGCAGAGGGACTCTCGGCTCTTATTAAATCTTCAGTGGCGAATGGTGTTATGAAGGGGGTGGCTGTGTGTCGTGATGGCCCGAAATTATCTCACCTTTTCTTTGCAGATGATAGTTTGATATTTTGCAAGGCTTCTTTGGCAGAATGTGAGACTCTCCAACGTATCTTGAAAGTGTATGAGGATGCTTCGGGTCAACAATTAAACCGGGCAAAGACATCCTTGTTTTTCAGCCGTAACACACCAAATGCAATCCAAGAGGAGATAAAGCAAAGATTCGGAGCCCAAGTTATAAAACAACATGAGAAATATTTAGGTTTGCCTTCTTTGGTGGGGAAAAACAAAAGGAACACCTTCAATGAAATAAAAGAGAAGGTTCAAAAAAAGTTGATGGGATGGAAGGAAAAAATGTTGTCTAAAGCTGGTAAGGAGATATTAATCAAGGCGGTAGCCCAAGCGATCCCAACATACACCATGAGTTGCTTTAAGCTACCGGATGCACTGTGTGATGAATTGACAAGCATGATAAGGACCTTTTGGTGGGGCCAAAAGGGGGAAGCAAGGAAGATAGCTTGGCTTAGCTGGGAGAAAATGTGTGAGCCAAAATGTAATGGAGGTATGGGTTTCAAGCAGCTTAAGCAATTTAACTTGGCTCTTCTAGCCAAGCAGGGATGGAGGCTACAAACAAACCAAAATTCCTTGGTGTATCAGGTCCTCAAGGCGAGGTATTTTCCACGTTGTGAGTTCACTGAGGCTTCCCTTGGCAACAACCCGTCTTTTACTTGGCGTAGCATTATATCTGCTCAAAACTTGGTTAGGGAGGGGGTACGGTGGAGAGTAGGCAACGGAAGCAACATCCGTATATGGGGAGACAAGTGGCTGCCTTCAGCCACCACATACAAAGTTGCCTCACCCAGACAGTTTCTTCATCACGACACAAGGGTAAGTGAGCTCATTGACCAACATTCAGCAAGTTGGAAGGTGCACATTCTTGATGCTCTGTTTTTGCCATATGAGGCAGAGGTGATCAAAGGGATTCCCATAAGCTCCTGTCTTCCGGCAGACAAACTGATTTGGGCAGCAATTCCAAACGGAAAGTTTAGTGTTAAAAGTGCCTACGGAGTGGCCATGCGACTAGCTAAACAAGTAGACCAAGGTGCAAGTTCGGATCAAAGTCCAGCGCGGGGGTTTTGGAAGAAAATTTGGGAGCTTCCTCTGCCACACAAAGTTCGCCACTTTGCATGGCGGGCATGCAGAGATATCCTCCCAACTAAGGTCAATCTCATGCATAGAAAGGTGATCAATGACCAATTCTGTGTGGAATGCAGCTTAGAGGTTGAAACAACGGGCCATCTGTTTTGGACGTGCCCAAGAGCTCGAGAGGTATGGGCTTGTTCTAAAGTAGTCGGGCTGGTGAACCAAGATACGGTGCAATCATTCCAAGACTTAATATGGTACGTGTTGACTGTGGAACATAGTGACGTCAACGAGGTAGCAAAACTGGTCTGTATCGCATGGGCCATGTGGCATAACCGAAATGAGATTCAGCATGGAGGGAAACGAAAAAGTGGGGCGGAGCTGGTTCGCTGGGCCTCCCAGTACATGGAGGAATATAAGGCAGCAACTGAGATGTTGGTTTGCAAAGCAATGGTGGCTGACGGAGTGAAGTCATGGATCCCACCTCCAGAGAATACTTTTAAAATTAACGTTGACGGTGCGGTCTTTGCGGATCAAAAAGTAGTGGGTGTTGGAGTGATCATTAGAGATGAAAAAGGTAGGCTTGAAGCGGCTCTGAGTAAAAAGATATCTGCTCCGCTGGGCGCTGTGGAGGCAGAAGCTATGGCGTATAAGCAAGGGCTGATGTTTGCAAGAGATGTAGGTATTCACAACTTTATTATTGAAGGAGATTCACTCATTATTCACCATGCTTTATGTGAGTCATCCAACCCACCATCTTCTGTGGCTGCTGTAGTACAAGGAATGCAGGAAATGTGTAGGGAATTTCATGGGGTAATGTTCTCTCATGTTAGGAGACAGGGCAACCAACCAGCTCATTTATTAGCAAAACATGCATGTGGCATAGTTGATTTTATTGCTTGGATTCAAGAGACTCCTTGCTTTCTAGAGCAAGCTCTTATCCATGATGTTACAATTTCATCAAGTTCTTAATAAAGTTTTCAGTCTTCTTATCAAAAAAAAAAAAAAAACTTACCTATTTCACTTGCAAGATTCATTTTATGAACAATGCCTCCGTATTTTATTCATTCTTAGGTCTCTCTCTCTCTCTCTCTCTCTCTCTCTCTCTCTCTCTCTCTCTCTCTCTCTCTCTCTCTCTCTAGCTGGATTGGTGTTAGGGAATTTAGACCCTAGTTGAATGAATAAACAAGTTTTAAGCCAAGTGATTACATTAATCAAATTATGAATAGTAGTGATTAAATAATCAAATTAAGAAAAATCCATGCTTAAGCAATCAATGCCAATATTTTCTAATCAATAGTAAAAGCAATGGAATAAATAAAACACACAATATGGTAACTTAAGGGAAACCAAAGAAACGACTTGTCCCAAAGTAAAAACTACTGTGGGAAAACTTTCCCAAGAAGCAAATCCAATATGATAAAAAAAAAGTTTGATAACAATTCAAGTAAAACCTTTACCTAGACTCTACAACAAGTTGAAAATTTATAGAGAAAACCTTTCACTACACTAGAATTTTTGGACTCTTCAATCATATGAACTGTCTCCGCGAATAGCGCACTTGTAATCACAACTGGAACTTCCAACCGACTCCAAAAACCTTTTGAAGGTTTTTTTCACAGAAGCAAGTTTGTGATGGCTGCTATGGCTTTATCTCCTTCACCAATCGAACTTCAGATTTACTTAAAACTTTTTGATATAATGGAAATTGAGAGAACTTGCTTACACAAACCCTAGTTGCACAAACGATGCTTTCTCGCTCACTAAGAAGCCTTTATAGGGATGGCTTATAATGTCCTTTAAATACCACAACAAACAGATCTAAAATTGAGTTTAAAACAGGAAAGTTATGGGTTTTCTAGCATTGTTATTTTTTTGCTAATTCACACATCTTGATAGGTTGAGAGGTATTGAGGTGCTATCAACTAGGTATCGAGGAAGTATCGATCAAACAGAAAGTGACCTAAAAAGCCTCTATAGATTGAGAGGTATTGAGACATACTGTGGGCGCAAGGGAAAGAAGGGTCAGAGTCGCCACCTAGTTATATGGTATAGGAACCATGAATATAGCATCCTTTTGAGGAAGGACCTTTGATCTTACTACCAGGGTATGGGTTCAGAGTTTAGGCATGCTCTTGGGAAAGTGTTAGGCACCCAAGATCGCCCAACCTGAAGGTTGGCCTCCCATTATTATGTCTTACGTTCTAACCTTATTAAAAACATGTTCAACACTTGCATTTATACTCACACACACGCTAGCATGTATCTAACATACAACATGGCATCATTCATCCCAAAACACATACCTATGTACCAACCTAAAGCAAAAGAGAGCCAAATGCAAAGGAAACCCTATCATTCATCTAACATATGAAAAACCTTATCACACATCTACGACAAGGCAGCAAACATACAACATAGCAAGGCAAACATATTACAAACCCTAATCATACATCTAAGCATGTTCCATCATATCATCAAAGTGAAACCTTAACACGAATGCATGGACATTGCTAATGCATGATTTACCCTTTACTTACCTTTCAGCAGCACAACACCTATGGTATCAATGCATGAACATGTGAATGAATGGCATTAAAACTAAGAAACCCTAATCTAAACATGTGATAACAAACAAACATGTTAAAAGATATACAAACAGTTATGGGGCTTAAAATATATGAAAAAGAGGCTACACAAAACAAACACATAAAAACAAAAACAAAACAAACCAAAATTACGGTTTCTGGGTAACGACATCATGCATGCTAGAACAAGTCTATGTACGCATGAGTTTAGCTTGCGTGCGCAGGACAAATCATACGTACGTAAATCCTTACCCAGAAAACCTAATTAACATAGAAACAAAGCAGAAACCAAACAAAATAGAAAAACATAAATCTAGCAACCTAACATGTTAAAAAACATAAAGAAAGCCTAAAACTAATCTAAACAAACATACATAAACTAAACAAAGAAACAAATTAAAGGCAGAAAAGCAAAAAGAAAAGTTCAAAAGAATACCTAAAAAAAAAAGCTTCTAGGCTTGATTTTTTACCGTTCCCCTCAGTCAAATCTATTACAATTTAATAAAATAGTGATTAATAATCTTAAACTCAAAGGATTGTGGCCAAAAAAGGTCCCAATCAAATGAAAAAAGACTTGAGGGTGTTTTGTGAAAAACTCCCTTTTGATTCACTATTTTCTAGTGAATCTTAGGTTTTTTCCGTAAAATTTATGTATTTTGAAAATGTACCATGTAAGGATTTTTATAATTGAAAAAATGGGGTTTGGAATGGCTCCCAGACAATGTGGGATTCATTCCAAACCTCAACCATTATTGTAGAATACTTGCCTTTCATATGCTTCTGAAACCCTAATTGCGTATGCAAGAATGTGCTTGCGTACACATGCTTTAGCTTGCGTACGCAGGTCACAACTCATGTACACAGGCCAAGGCACTTTGGTAATTTAATTTTCCAAAAATAGATTTTTTTCTCATTTAAAAAAGGTTATATTTTCCATTTTAACACTCCTCAAGTCAATTTAATATTTGATTGGGCTCTAAACTGGCCTTGGGCCTTAAAGTTCGAGCATCATTGGGGAACGGGGGCTCGAGTTGTAATGGGTACAAAATGCGTCTACACATACGCTGAAAATGCACTTTTTCTTAAGTTGCTCTTAAGCAATTTTTATGTTTTCAACTTCATCTTCAAATACCACTTTAAGACACATAAAACTCAACAAAAGACAAATAATTTGGCACGGGTTGACGATTCTAAAAATTATGGACCTAATAGTTAGGTTTTGTCACCGCTATCAATATGGGTTTTTTTCGATTTTCTATAAGTGAGGTTTGTGTTGGTTTTGTTGTGGCTGGGTTATCTTGTGCTATCTCAGCAAAGCTTGTGGTTTTGGTTGGTGGTGGTTTTATGCTTTGCAATTGTGTGGGTATGGGTATGGAAGTGGTGGTTGTGGGTGCAAACGCGTGGTTTTAGGAAGTACGCCTCGACTGAGTGGACCGGGGTGGAGAAACAAGGAGTTGCCATCTAGTTTTATGGTCTAGGAATCATGTATATAGCGCCCTTACGTGGAAGGATTAGTCTTACTACCTGAGTATGGGTTTGGAATTTAAGTACGATCTTGGGAAGATGATAGGCACCCAAGACCGCCCAACCCATGGGGTCAGCTTCCACTCATTGTGTCCTATGTCTTAATCCTATTAAAGGCACATTCAACATTGCATCTTAACACACACACACACACACACACACACACTAGCATACATTTAAGCATACAACATGGCATTTCATCTCAAGACCTAACATTCATTTATCATGCTCATCAACCAACCCTAACATACATCTATCATGACAATCACATCATAAACCCTAGCATTCATCTATCATGGCATCTCGCGTTATCTCATCCAAAGCAGCAAAACAAGTCATGGCAGAAAAGTAGGCATGGAAACAAAGTATTAATCATTAAAAATATATTCCAAACTTTTAGACATGAAAACAAACATCAAATAAACATATCCATCACTAAAATGCATGTTCATACCAATGCATGTCTTACCTTACTTACCTTACTGCAACCACAGCACTTATGGCATTAATGCATGGACATGTGAATGCAAGGTATTAAAGCAAGAAACAAAGAGGAAACTCTAATCTAGCATGTTAAAGTAAGCAAACCATACAAACAACGAAACAAAAGCCCAAAAATATACAAGAAGATCAAAATAGAGGCATATTATGTGAAAGAAACAAAGAAATAGAAGCAGAAAAACTCATATTAGGGTGTCTAGGCACGAGTATGCGTGCGCAATACATAGGCCTGCATACGCACGCTAGTTGTATGCATACGTATACTTCGTGTCTGCGTACGCATGTAGAAGCATGCACACATAGACACGCCCAGAAGAACCCTAACCCAAAAAGCAAGAACAGAAAAAGAAAGGAAAGCTAATCTAACAACCTAGAACGCTTAAAATCATAAAGCAAAGAAAACCTAGGCTAAACAAGTATGTCATAGTATATAGAAATAAAGAAAAAAAGGAACACAGAAAGATTAAAGCAAGAAAAGATAAACAAATGAAAAAAAAAAAAGTTTAGAACTCAATACTTCCAACAAGAAGCTCTTTGAGTTTGATTTTGAATGTTTCCCTTAGTCAAAAATACTCACAATCAAACAAGAATGATTTGTAAACTTCACAACTCAAAGATCAAGACTAGAAATGGTCCCCAATCAAAATAAAATTGACTTGATAATGTTTTTGTGAAAAAGTCCCTTTTTGATTTACTATTGCTAGTGAATCTTAGGTTTTTCCTTAGGATTTTTTGTGTGTTTTGAAAAAGTGCCATGTATGGCTTTATATAGTGAGAAAATAGGGGTTTAGAACTTCTCCTAGATGATGTAGAATTCGTTCCAAACCTCAACATTAATGCAAAAAACTTGTCTTTCATAGGTTTCTGAAATCCTAGCTATGTGTGCAGATCCATGCTTGTGTACGCATGCATTAGACCTACGTACGTAGGCCTAGAATTTTCTTGGCCTTTTATTTTCCAAAAATAGATTTATTTGTTTATAAAAAATTAAATTTTCCATTTTAACACCTCTCAAGTCAATTTGTAATCTAATTAGGCCCTAAACCAACCTTGGACCTCAGAATTTCAGCTTCATTGGAGAACAGGGGCCTGAGTTGTAAGGGTTACAAAATATGATGTCTACAGTGGTTGTGAAAGTCAAGATTAGTAGGTGGTATGGTTGGTGGATTATGGGTCACAGCATTGATACCAAGGCGTTGAGATTAGTGGTTTTTGCAGTGGTTATGGGTTCAGTGTTGGTTTTTGCAGTTGGCTGAGTTTGTGTAGCGGTGGAGTGTTACGAGTTAGGTTTATCATTGGTGGGTCGAAGGCAGGGTTGTTTGGGTCGTGTTAGGAACCTAGTGGTTTCTAATAGGGATGAATGAGAATTGTAAGGGAATTTATGAAAATTGTAGGGAAATTAACTTAATTCGAGGTAGTCATCCTCCATAAAGAAATATTGTGAGAGAGAGAGAGAGAGAGAGAGAGGAAATGCACTAAGCAATCAATTGGTTTATTTTTCAATGATATCTAATGTTGAATTATAATTATGTATTTATAGGAG
>CM070301.1:54937535-54993842 GCA_036321655.1 Quercus alba
CTAAAATTTTTTTCGCACTTTCTCGGCCAATCTCTTTCCGTTTTGGCTAAAAATAATTCTGGAAAAAGGTTTTTTAATTTTTCAATTTTTTTGCTCTTTTTTCGGAATTTTCTATCCCTGGTCGAGTATGAACGGAATTCGGGACTAAAATTTTTTCGCGCTTTCTTGGCCTATCTCATCCCGTTTTGGCTAAAAAAAATGCCGGAAAGAGGGTTTTGAATTTTTTTTCTATTTTTTCATAATTTTCTTGTGCGGGTCGAGTTTAAACGGAATTCGGGACTAAAATTTTTTTTTTTTCATTCTCGGCCAATCTCATCCCGTTTTGGCTAAAAATATTGCTGGAAAGTAGTTTTTTATTTTTTATTTGTTTTTTTTATATTTTTTTGTGAATATTCTTGCCCGGGGCGAGTATGAACGGAATTTGGGACTAAATTTTTTTTTTTCTCTTTCTGGGCCTATCTCATCGCGTTTTGGCTAGAAATAATACCAGAAAGAGGTTTTTTAGTTTTTTCAATTTTTTTGCTATTTTTTTTTCGGAATTTTCTTGCCCGGGTCGAGTATGAACGGAATTCGGGGCTAAAATTTTTTTCTCGCTTTCTCGGCCCATCTCCTCCAATTTTGGCTAAAAATAATGCCGAAAAGAGGTTTTTGAATTTTTTTTTCTATTTTTTTCAGAATTTCCATGCGTGGGTCAAGTTTGAACCGAATTCGGGACTAAATTTTTTTTTTCTTTTTCTTGTCCAATCTCATCCCGTTTTGGCTATAAATAACGCGAGAAAGTGGTTTTTTAATTTTTGTTTTTTTTTTTGCTATTTTGTTCGGAATTTTCTTGCCCGGGTCGAGTACGAACGGAATTCGGGACTAAAATTTTTTTCTCGCTTTCTCGGCCAATCTCTTCCCGTTTTGGCTAAAAATAATGCAGGAAAAAGGTTTTTTAATTTTTTACTTTTTTTGCTATTTTTTTCGGAATTTTCTAGCCCTGGTCGAGTATGAACGGAATTCGGGACTAAAATTTTTTTCGCGCTTTCTCACCCAATCTCATCCCGTTTTGGCTAAAAATAATGCCGGGAAAAGGGCTTTGAATTTTTGAATTTTTTTTCTATTTTTTCAGAATTTTCTTGTGCGGGTCGAGTTTAAACGGAATTCGGGACTAAAATTTTTTCTTTCTTTCTCGGCCAATCTCATCCCGTTTTGGCTAAAAATAATGCAGGAAAGTAGTTTTTTCTTTTTATTTTTTTTTTGTTTTTTTTTTTCCATTTTTTTGGGAATATTCTTGCCCGGGGCGTGTATGAACGGAATTCAGGGCTAAATTTTTCTTTTCTCTTTTTGGGCCTATCTCATCGCGTTTTGGCTAGAAATATTACCAGAAAGAGGTTTTTTAGTTTTTTCAATTTTTTTGCTATTTTTTTCGGAATTTTCTTGCCCGGGTCGAGTATGAACGGAATTCGGGGCTAAAATTTTTTCTCGCTTTCTCGGCCCATCTCCTCCAATTTTGGCTAAAAATAGTGCTGAAAAGAGGTTTTTGAATTTTTTTTTCTATTTTTTTCAAAATTTCCATGAGCGGGTCAAGTTTGAACGGAATTCGGGACTAAATTTTTTTTTTTCTTTTTCTTGTCCAATCTCATCCCGTTCTGGCTATAAATAACGCGAGAAAGTGGTTTTTTAATTTTTTGTTTTTTTTTTGCTATTTTGTTCGGAATTTTCTTGCCCGGGTCGAGTACGAACGGAATTCGGGACTAAAATTTTTTTCTCGCTTTCTCATCCAATCTCTTCCCGTTTTGGCTAAAAATAATGCAGGAAAAAGGTTTTTAAATTTTTTACTTTTTTTGCTATTTTTTTCGGAATTTTCTAGCCCTGGTCGAGTATGAACGGAATTCGGGACTAAAATTTTTTTCGCGCTTTCTCACCCAATCTCATCCCGTTTTGGCTAAAAATAATGCTGGGAAGAGGGCTTTGAATTTTTTGAATTTTTTTTCTATTTTTTTCAGAATTTTCTTGTGCGGGTCGAGTTTAAACGGAATTCGGGACTAAAATTTTTTTTTTCTTTCTCGGCCAATCTCATCCCGTTTTCACTAGAAATAATGCAAGAAAGTAGTTTTTTCTTTTTATTTTTTTTTGTTTTTTTTTCCTATTTTTTTGGGAATATTCTTGCCCGGGGCGTGTATGAACGGAATTCAGGGCTAATTTTTTTTTTTCTCTTTCTTAGGCTATCTCTTCCCGTTTTGGCTAGAAATAATACCAGAAAGAGGTCTTTTAATTTTTTCAATTTTTTTGCTATTTTTTTCGAAATTTTCTTGCCCGGGTCGAGCATGAACGGAATTCGTAGCTAAAATTTTTTTCTAGCTTTCTCGGCCCATCTCCTCCAGTTTTGGCTAAAAATAATGCCAGAAAGAGGTTTTTCAATTTTTTTTCAATATTTTTCCGAATTTCCATGCGCGGGTCAAGTTTGAACCGATTTCGGGACTAATTTTTTTTTTTTTTCCTCTTTCTCGGCCAATCTCATCCCGTTTTGGCTAAAAATAATGCCACAAAGTGGTTTTTTAGTTTTTTGTTTTTTTTCGCTATTTTTTTTCAGAATTTTCTTGCCCGGGTCGAGTATGTACGGAATTCGAGACTAAAATTTTTTTCTTACTTTCTCGGCCAATCTCTTTCCGTTTTGGCTAAAAATAATGCCAGAAAAAGGTTTTTTAATTTTTTTGCTATTTTTTTCGGAATTTTCTATCCTTGGTCGAGTATGAACGGAATTCGGGACTAAAATTTTTTTCGCGCTTTCTAGGCCTATCTCTTCCCCATTTTGGCTAAAAATAATGCTGGAAAGAGGGTTTTGAATTTTTTTTCTATTTTATTCATAATTTTCTTGTGCGGGTCGAGTTTAAACGGAATTTGGGACTAATTTTTTTTTTTTTCTCTTTCTGGGCCTATCTCATCGCGTTTTGGCTAGAAATAATACCAGAAAGAGATTTTTTAGTTTTTTCAATTTTTTTGCTATTTTTTTCGGAATTTTCTTGCCCGGGTCGAGTATGAACGGAATTCGGGGCTAAAATTTTTTTCTCGCTTTCTCGGCCCATCTCCTCCAATTTTGGCTAAAAATAATGCCGAAAAGAGGTTTTTGAATTTTTTTTCTATTTTTTTCAGAATTTCCATGCGCGGGTCAAGTTTGAACCGAATTCGGGACTAATTTTTTTTTTTCTTTTTCTTGGCCAATCTCATCCCGTTTTGGCTATAAATAACGCGAGAAAGTGGTTTTTTAATTTTTGTTTTTTTTTTTGCTATTTTGTTCGGAATTTTCTTGCCCGGGTCGAGTACGAACGGAATTCGGGACTAAAATTTTTTTCTCGCTTTCTCGGCCAATCTCTTCCCGTTTTGGCTAAAAATAATGCAGGAAAAAGGTTTTTTAATTTTTTACTTTTTTTGCTATTTTTTTCGGAATTTTCTAGCCCCGGTCGAGTATGAACGGAATTCGGGACTAAAATTTTTTTCGCGCTTTCTCGGCCAATGTCATCCCGTTTTGGCTAAAAATAATGCCGGAAAGAGGGTTTTGAATTTCTTTCTATTTTTTTCATAATTTTCTTGTGCGGGTCGAGTTTAAACGGAATTCGGGACTAAGTTTTTTTTTCTTCTTTCTCGGCCAATCCGATCCCGTTTTCGCTAAAAATAATGCTGGAAAGTAGTTTTTTATTTTATTTCATTTTTTTCTATTTTTTTGTGAATATTCTTGCCCGGGGCGAGTATGAACGGAATTCGGGACTGAAATTTTTTTCGCGCTTTCTCACCCAATCTCATCCCGTTTTGGCTAAAAATAATGCTGGGAACAGGGTTTTGAATTTTTTGAATTTTTTTTCTATTTTTTTCATAATTTTCTTGTGCGGGTCGAGTTTAAACGGAATTCGGGACTAAAATTTTTTTTTTCTTTCTCGGCCAATCTCATCCCGTTTTGGCTAAAAATAATGCGGGAAAGTAGTTTTTTCTTTTTTTTTTTCTATTTTTTTGGGAATATTCTTGCCTGGGGCGAGTATGAACGGAATTCAGGGCTAAATTTTTTTTTTCTCTTTCTCGGGCTATCTCTTCCCTTTTTGGCTAGAAATAATACCAGAAAGAGGTCTTTTAATTTTTTTCAATTTTTTTGCTATTTTTTTCGAAATTTTCTTGCCCGGATCGAGTTTGAACGGAATTCGTGGCTAAAATTTTTTTCTAGCTTTCTCAGCCCATCTCCTCCAGTTTTGGCTAAAAATAATGCCAGAAAGAGGTTTTTGAATAGTTTTTTCTATATTTTTCCGAATTTCCATGCGCGGGTGAAGTTTGAACCGATTTCGGGACTAAATAAAATTTTTATCACGCTTTCTCGGCCAATCTCATCCCGTGTTGGCTAAAAATAATGCCACAAAGTGGTTTTTTAGTTTTTTGTTTTTTTTTGCTATTTTTTTTTCGGAATTTTCTTGCCCGGGTCGAGCATGTACGGAATTCGAGACTAAATTTTTTTTCTTGCTTTCTCGGCCAATCTCTTTTCGTTTTGGCTAAAAATAATGCCAGAAAAAGGTTTTTTAATTTTTTTGCTATTTTTTTTCGGAATTTTCTATCCCTGGTCGAGTATGAACGGAATTCGGGACTAAAATTTTTTTCGCGCTTTCTCGGCCTATCTCTTCCCCGTTTTGGATAAAAATAATGCCGGAAAGAGTGTTTTGAATTTTTTTTCTATTTTATTCATAATTTTCTTGTGCGGGTCGAGTTTTAATGGAATTCGGGACTAAAATTTTTTTTTCTCTTTCTCGGCCAATCTCATCCCGTTTTGGCTAAAAATAATGCTGGAAAGTAGTTTTTTTTTTTTTTTTTTTTTTTTTTTTTTTTTTCTATTTTTTGGGGATTATTCTTGCCCGGGGCGAGTATGAACGGAATTCGGGACTAATTTTTTTTTTTTTTCGCTTTCTCGGCCTATCTCATCCCGTTTTGGCTAGAAATAATAGCAAAAAGAGGTTTTTTAATTTTTTCAATTTTTTTACTATTTTTTTCGGAATTTTCTTGCCCTGGTTGAGTATGAACGGAATTCGGGACAAATTTTTTTCTTCTTTTTCTCAGCCTATCTCATCCCGTTTTGGCTCGAAATAATACCAGAAAGAGGTTTTTTGATTTTTTCAATTTTTTTTCAATTTTTTTCGTAATTTTCTTGCCCTGGTCAAGTATGAACGGAATTCGGGACAATTTTTTTTTCGGTTTCTCGGCCTATCTCATCCCGTTTTGGCTATAAATAAAACCAGAAATAGGTTTTTTAATTTTTTCAATTTTCTTGCTATTTTTTTCGGAATTTTCTTGCCCGGGTCGAGTATGAAAGGAATTCGGGACTAAAATTTTTTTCGCGCTTTGTCGGCCAATCTCTTTCCGTTTTGGCTAAAAATAATTTTGGAAAAAGGTGTTTTAATTTTTCAATTTTTTTGCTATTTTTTCGGAATTTTCTATCCCTGGTCGAGTATGAACGGACTTCGGGACTAAAATTTTTTTTCGCGCTTTCTTGGCCTATCTCATCCCGTTTTGGCTAAAAAAAATGCCGGAAAGAGGGTTTTGAATTTTTTTTCTATTTTATTCATAATTTTCTTGTGCGGGTCGAGTTTAAACGGAATTCGGGACTAAAATTTTTTTTTTTTTTCTTTCTCGGCCAATCTGATCCCGTTTTGGCTAAAAATAATGCTGGAAAGTATTTTTTTATTTTATTTTATTTTTTTCTATTTTTTTGTGAATATTCTTGCCCGGGGCGAATATGAACAGAATTCGGGACTAAAATTTTTTTTTTTCTTTCTCGGCCTATCTCATCCCCTTTTGGCTAGAAATAATAGCAAAAAGTGGTTTTTTAATTTTTTCAATTTTTTTGCTATTTTTTTCGGAATTTTCTTGCCCGGATCGAGTTTGAACGGAATTCGGGTCTAAAATTTTTTTCTCGCTTTCTCGGCCCATCTCCTCCAGTTTTGGCTAAAAATAATGTCGGAAAGAAGTTTTTGAATTTTTTTTCTATTTTTTTCAGAATTTCCATGAGCGGGTCAAGTTTGAACCGAATGCGGGACTAAATTTTTTTTTTTTGTCTTTCTCGGCCAATCTCATCCCGTTTTGGCTAAAAATAATGCCAGAAAGTGGTTTTTTACTTTTTTTTTTTTTTTGCAATTTTGCTCGGAATTTTCTTGCCCGGGTCGAGTATGAACGGAATTCGGGACTAAAATTTTTTTCTCGCTTTCTCGGCCAATCTCTTCCCGTTTTGGCTATAAATAATGCGGGAAAATGGTTTTTTAATTTTTTAAATTTTTTACCATTTTTTTTCTCAATTTTCTTCCCCGGGCCTAGTATGAACGGAATTCGTGACTAAATTTTTTTCTCTCTTTCCTGGCATATCTCATCCCGTTTTGGCTAAAAATACTGCTGGAAAGTAGTTTTTTATTTTTATTTTATTTTTGTATTTTTTTTTTCTATTTTTTTGGGAATATTCCTGCCCGGGGCGAGTATGAACGGAATTCGTGGCTAATTTTTTTTTTTCTATTTCTCCGGCTATCTCTGCCCATTTTGGCTATAAATAATACCAGAAAGCAGTTTTTTAATTTTTTCAATTTTCTTGCTATTTTTTTTCGGAATTTTCTTGCCCAGGTCGAATATGAACGGAATTCGGGGCTAAAATTTTTTTCGCGCTTTCTCGGCCAATCTCTTTCCGTTTTGGCTAAAAATAATTCTGGAAAAAGGTTTTTTGATTTTTTAATTTTTTTGCTATTTTTTTCGGAATTTTCTATCCCTGGTCGAGTATGAACGGAATTCGGAACTAAAATTTTTTTCGCGCTTTCTTGGCCTATCTCATCCCGTTTTGGCTAAAAATAATGCCGGATAGAGGGTTTTGAATTTTTTTTTCTATTTTTTTCATAATTTTCTTGTGCGGGTCGAGTTTAAACGGAATTCGGGACTAAAATTTTTTTTTTTTTTCATTCTCGGCCAATCTCATCCCTTTTTGGCTAAAAATAATGCTGGAAAGTAGGTTTTTATTTTTTTTTTTTGTTTTTTTTTCTATTTTTTTGTGAATATTCTTTCCCGGAGCGAGTATGAACGGAATTCGGGGCTAAAATTTTTTTCGCGCTTTCTCGGCCATTCTCATCCCGTTTTGGCTAAAAATAATGTCGGGAAGAGGGTTTTGAATTTTTTGAATTTTTTTTCTATTTTTCTCATAATTTTCTTGTGCGGGTCGAGTTTAACGGAATTCGGGATTAAAATTTTTTTTTTTCTTTCTCGGCCAATCTGATCCCGTTTTGGCTAAAAATAATTCTGGAAAGTAGTTTTTTATTTTATTTTATTTTTTTCTATTTTTTTGTGAATATTCTTGCCCGGGGCGAGTATGAAAGGAATTCGGGACTAGAAATAAAAGCAAAAAACGGTTTTTTAATTTTTTCAATTTTTTTGCTATTTTTTTCGGAATTTTCTTGCCCGGATCGAGTATGAACGGAATTCGGGGCTAAAATTTTTTTCTCGCTTTCTCGGCCCATCTCCTCCAGTTTTGGCTGAAAATAATGCCAGAAAGAGGGTTTTGAATTTTTTTTCTATTTTTTTCATAATTTTCTTGTGCGGGTCGAGTTTAAACGGAATTCGGGACTGAAATTTTTTTTTTTTTTCATTCTCGGCCAATCTCATCCCGTTTTGGCTAAAAATAACGCTGGAAAGTAGTTTTTTTTTTTTTTTTTTTTTTTTTTTCTATTTTTTTGTGAATATTCTTGCCCGGGGTGAGTATAAACGGAATTCGGGACTAAAATTTTTTTCATGCTTTCTCGGCCAATCTCATCCCGTTTTGGCTAAAAATAATGTCGGGAAGAGGGGTTTGAATTTTTTGAATTTTTTTTCTATTTTTTTCATAATTTTCTTGTGCGGGTCGAGTTTAAACGGAATTCGGGACTAAATTTTTTTTTTTCTTTCTCGGCCAATCTGATCCCGTTTTGGCTAAAAATAATGTTGGAAAGTAGTTTTTTATTTTATTTTATTTTTTTCTATTTTTTTGTGAATATTCTTGCCCAGGGCGAGTATGAACAGAATTCAGGACTAAATTTTTTTTTTCTTTCTCGGCCTATCTCATCCCGTTTTGGCTAGAAATAATAGCAAAAAGCGGTTTTTTAATTTTTTTCAATTTTTTTGCTATTTTTTTCAGAATTTTCTTGCCCGGATCGAGTACGAACGGAATTTGGGGCTAAAATTTTTTTCTCGCTTCCTCGGCCCATCTCCTCCAGTTTTGGCTAAAAATAATGCCGGAAAGACGTTTTTGAATTTTTTTTCTATTTTTTTCAGAATTTCCATGCGCGGGTCAAGTTTGAACCGAATTCGGGACTAAAATTTTTTTTTTTTTTCTCTTCCTCGGCCAATCTCATCCCGTTTTGGCTAAAAATAATGCCAGAAAGTGGTTTTTTAATTTTTTGTTTTTTTTTGCTATTTTGTTCGGAATTTTCTTGCAAGGGACGAGTATGAACGGAATTCGGGACTAAAATTTTTTTCTCGCTTTCTCGGCCAATCTCTTCCTGTTTTGGCTAAAAATAATGCGGGAAAATGGTTTTTTAATTTTTTAATTCTTTTACCATTTTTTTTCTCAATTTTCTTCCCCGGGCCTAGTATGAACGGAATTCGTGACTAAATTTTTTTCTCTCTTTCCTGGCCAATCTCATCCTGTTTTGGCTATAAATAATGCCAGACACAAGTTTTTTAATTTTTTCAATTTTTTTGATATTTTTTTCGGAATTTTCTTCCCGGGTCGAGTCGGAATGGAATTCGGGACCAAAATTTCTCTCTCTCTTTCTCGGCCTCTCTCAACCCGTTTTGGATATAAATAATGCCGGAAATAATTTTTCTAATTTTTGGAATTTTGTAGCTCGGGTTGTTTAGGAACGGAATTCGGGACTAAAATTTTTTTTTCTCTTTCTCGGCCAATCTCATCCCGTATTGGCTAAAAATAATGCTGGAATGTAGGATTTTTTTTTTTTTTTTTTTTCTATTTTTTGGGGAATATTCTTTCCCGGGGGGAGTATGAACGGAATTCGGGACAAAATTTTTTTTTTCTTTCTCGGCCTATCTCATCCCGTTTTGGCTAGAAATAATAGCAAAAAGCGGTTTTTTAATTTTTTCAATTTTTTTGCTATTTTTTTCGGAATTTTCATGCCCGGGTCGAGTATGAACGGAATTCGGGGCTAAAATATTTTTCTCGCTTTCTTGGCCTATCTAATCCCGCTTTGGTTAAAAATAATGTCAGAAAGAGGGTTTTGAATTAGTTTTCTATTTTATTTTATTTTTTTGTGAATAGTCTTGCCCGGGGCGAGTATGAACGGAATTCGAGACTAAAATTTTTCTTTTCTCTTTCTTGGCCTATCTCATCCCGTTTTGGCTAGAAATAATAGCAAAAAGAGGTTCTTTAATTTTTTCAATTTTTTTTCGGAATTTTCTTGCACGGGTTGAGTATGAACGAAATTCGGGGCTAAAATTTTTTTCTCGCTTTCTCGGCCCATCTCATCCCGTTCTGGTAAAAAATAATGCCGGAAAGAGGTTTTTGAATTTTTTTTTTCTATTTTTTTCGGAATTTTCTTGCCCGGGTCGAGTATGAACGGAATTCGGGGCTAAAATTTTTTTCTCGCTTTCTCGGCCCATCTCCTCTAGTTTTGGCTAAAAATAATGCCGGAAAGAGGTTTTTGAATTTTTTTTTTCTATTTTTTTTGAAATTTCCATGCACAGGTCAAGTTTGAACCGAATTCGGGACTAAAATTTTTTTTTTTTCTCTTTCCCGGCCAATCTCATCCCGTTTTGGCTAGAAATAATGCCAGAAAGTGGTTTTTTATTTTTTTGTTTTTTTTTGCAATTTTGTTCGGAATTTTCTTGCCCGGGTCGAGTATGAACGGAATTCGAGACTAAAATTTTTTTCTCGCTTTCTCGGCCAATCTCTTCCCGTTTTGGCTAAAAATAATGCAGGAAAAAGGTTTTTTAATTTTTTAATTTTTTTGCTATTTTTTTAGGAATTTTCTAGCCCTGGTCGAGTATGAACGGAATTCGGGACTAAAATTTTTTTCGCGCTTTCTCGGCCAATCTCATCCCGTTTTGGCTAAAAATAATGCCGGGAAGAGGGTTTTGAATTTTTTTTCTATTTTTTTCATAATTTTCTTGTGCGGGTTGAGTTTAAACGGAATTCGGGACTAAAATTTTTTTTTTCTTTCTCGGCCAATCTCATCTGGTTTTGGCTAAAAATACTGCTGGAAAGTAGTTTTTTATTTTTATTTTTTTTTGTATTTTTTTTTGTAATTTTTTGGGAATATTCTTGCCCGGAGCGAGTATGAACGGAATTCGGGGCTAAATTTTTTTTTTTCTCTTTCTCCGGCTATCTCTTCCCGTTTTGGCTAGAAATAATACCAGAAAGAGATTTTTTAATTTTTTCAATTTTTTTGCTATTTTTTTAGAAATTTTCTTGCCCGGGTCGAGTATGTACGGAATTCGGGGCTAAAATTTTTTTTCTAGCTTTCTCAGCCCATCTCCTCCAGTTTTGGCTGAAAATAATGCCAGAAAGAGGTTTTTGAATTTTTTTTTTCTATTTTTTACCGAATTTCCATGCGCGGGTCAAGTTTGAACCGATTTCGGGACTAAAATTTTTTTTTTTCTTCTTTCTCGGCCAATCTCATCCCGTTTTGGCTAAAAATAATGCCAGAAAGTGGTTTTTTAATTTTTTGTTTTTTTTTGCCATTTTTTTTCGGAATTTTCTTGCCCGGGCCGAGTATGAACGGAATTCGAGACTAAAATTTTTTTGCCACTTTCTCGGCCAATCTCTTTCCGTTTTGGCTAAAAATAATGCCGGAAAAAGGTTTTTTAATTTTTTTGCTATTTTTTTCGGAATTTTCTATCCCTGGTCGAGTATGAATGGAATTCGGGACTAAAATTTGTTTTTTCTCTTTCTCGGCCAATCTCGTCCCGTATTGGCTAAAAATAATGCTGGAAAGTAGGTTTTTTTTTTTTTTTTTTTTTTTTTTTTTTTTTTTTTTTTTTTTTTCTATTTTTTGGGGAATATTCTTTCCCGGGGCGAGTATGAACGGAATTCGGGACTAAATTTTTTTTTTTTCTTTCTCGGCCTATCTCATCCCGTTTTGG
This sequence comes from Quercus alba, assembly GCA_036321655.1. NCBI lineage: Eukaryota > Viridiplantae > Streptophyta > Magnoliopsida > Fagales > Fagaceae > Quercus > Quercus alba. Next base: position 54,948,654 of record CM070301.1, read on the forward strand.
CTAGAAATAATAGCAAAAAGCGGTTTTTTAATTTTTTCAATTTTTTTGGTATTTTTTTCGGAATTTTCATGCCCGGGTCGAGTATGAACGGAATTCGGGGCTAAAATTTTTTTCTCGCTTTCTCGGCCAATCTCTTCCCGTTTTGGCTAAAAATAATGCGGGAAAATGGTTTTTTTAATTTTTTTACCATTTTTTTTCTCAATTTTCTTCCCCGGGTCTAGTATGAACGGAATTCGTGACTAAATTTTTTTCTCTCTTTCCTGGCCTATCTCATCCCGTTTTGGCTATAAATAATGCCAAAAACAAGTTTTTGATATTTTTTCAATTTTTTTGATATTTTTTTCGGAATTTTCTTCCCGGGTCGAGTCGGAACGGTATTCTGGACCAAAATTTTTTTCTCTCTTTCTCGGCCTCTCTCAACCGTTTTGGATATAAATAATGCCGGAAATAGTTTTTCTAATTTTTGGAATTTTGTAGCTCGGGTTGTTTAGGAACAGAACTCGGGACTAAAATTTTTTTATCTCTTTGTCGACCTATCTTATCCCATTTTCGCTAAAAATAATTCCAGAAAGAGGGTTTTTAATTTTTTCAATTTTGTTCAATTTTTTTCGGAATTTTCTTGGTCGGTTAGAGTGTAATTCGAGACTAAATTTTTTTCTCGCTTTCTCGGCCAATCTCATCCCGTTCTGGTAAAAAATAATGCAGGAAAGAGGTTTTTTGAATTTTTTTGCTATTTTTTTCGGAATTTTCTTGCCCGGGTCGTGTATGAACGGAATTCGGGGCTAAAATTTTTTTCTCGCTTTCTCGGCCCATCTCCTCCAGTTTTGGCTAAAAATAATGCTGGAAAGAGGTTTTTGAATTTTTTTTTCTATATTTTTCGGAATTTCCATGCACAGGTCAAGTTTGAACCGAATTCGGGACTAAATTTTTTTTTTTCTCTTTCCCGGCCAATCTCATCCCGTTTTGGCTAGAAATAATGCCAGAAAGTGGTTTTTTATTTTTTTGTTTTTTTTTTGCAATTTTGTTCGGAATTTTCTTGCCCGGGTCGAGTATGAACGGAATTCGGGACTAAAATTTTTTTCTTGCTTTCTCTTCCAATCTCTTCCCGTTTTGGCTAAAAATAATGCAGGAAAAAGGTTTTTTAATTTTTTTGCTATTTTTTTCGGAATTTTCTAGCCCTGGTTGAGTATGAACGGAATTCGGGACTAAAATTTTTTTCGCGCTTTCTCGGCCAATCTCATCCCGTTTTGGCTAAAAATAATGCCGGGAAGAGGGTTTTGAATTTTTTTTCTATTTTTTTCATAATTTTCTTGTGCGGGTTGAGTTTAAACGGAATTCGGGACTAAATTTTTTTTTTTCTTTCTCGGCCAATCTCATCCGGTTTTGGCTAAAAATACTGCTGGAAAGTAGTTTTTTATTTTTATTTTTTTTTTGTATTTTTTTTTGTATTTTTTTGGGAATATTCTTGCCCGGGGCGAGTATGAACGGAATTCGGGGCTAAATTTTTTTTTTCTCTTTCTCCGGCTATCTCTTCCCGTTTTGGCTAGAAATAATACCAGAAAGAGATTTTTTAATTTTTTCAATTTTTTTGCTATTTTTTTAGAAGTTTTCTTGCCCGGGTCGACTATGTTCGGAATTCGGGGCTAAAAATTTTTTTCTAGCTTTCTCAGCCCATCTCCTCCAGTTTTGGCTGAAAATAATGCCAGAAAGAGGTTTTTGAATTTTTTTTTTCTATTTTTTACCGAATTTCCATGCGCGGGTCAAGTTTGAACCGATTTCGGGACTAAATTTTTTTTTTTCCTCTTTCTCGGCCAATCTCATCCCGTTTTGGCTAAAAATAATGCCAAAAAGTGGTTTTTTAATTTTTTGGTTTTTTTTGCCATTTTTTTTCGGAATTTTCTTGCCCGGGCCGAGTATGAACGGAATTCGAGACTAAAATTTTTTTCTCGCTTTCTCGGCCAATCTCTTTCCGTTTTGGCTAAAAATAATGCCGGAAAAAGGTTTTTTAATTTTTTTGCTATTTTTTTCGTAATTTTCTATCCCTGGTCGAGTATGAATGGAATTCGGGACTAAAATTTTTTTTTCTCTTTCTCGGCCAATCTCATCCCGTATTGGCTAAAAATAATGCCGGAAAGTACGGTTTTTTTTTTTTTTTTTTTTTTTTTTTTTTTTTTTTTTTTTCTATTTTTTGGGGAATATTCTTTCCCGGGGCGAGTATGAACGGAATTCGGGACTAAATTTTTTTTTTTCTTTCTCGGCCTATCTCATCCCGTTTTGGCTAGAAATAATAGCAAAAAGCGGTTTTTTAATTTTTTCAATTTTTTGCTATTTTTTTCGGAATTTTCATGCCCGGGTCGAGTATGAACGGAATTCGGTGCTAAAATTTTTTTCTCGCTTTCTCGGCCCATCTCCTCCAATTTTGGCTAAAAATAATGCCGGAATGAGGTTTTTGAATTTTTTTTCTATTTTTTTCGGAATTTTCATGCACAGGTCAAGTTTGAACCGAATTCGGGACTAAATTTTTTTTTTTTCTCTTTCCAGGCCAATCTCATCCTGTTTTGGCTAGAAATAATGCCAGAAAGTGGTTTTTTATTTTTTTGTTTTTTTTTGCAATTTTGTTCGGAATTTTCTTCCCCGGGTCGAGTATGAACGGAATTTAGGACTAAAATTTTTTTCCCGCTTTCTCGGCCAATCTCTTCCCGTTTTGGTTAAAAATAATGCCGGAAAAAGGTTTTTTAATTTTTTAATTTTTTTGCTATTTTTTTCGGAATTGTCTTGCCCTGGTCGAGTACGAATGGAATTCGGGACTAAAATTTTTTTCGCGCTTTCTTGGTCTATCTAATCCCGTTTTGGCTAAAAATAATGCCGGAAAGAGGGTTTTGAATTTTTTTGAATTTTTTTCCTATTTTTTTTCATAATTTTCTTGTGCAGGTCGAGTTTAAACGGAATTCGGGACTAAAATTTTTTTTTTTCTTTCTCGGCCAATCTCATCCCGTTTTGGCAAAAAATAATGCTGGAAAGTAGTTTTTTATTTTTATTTTTTTGTGAATAGTCTTGCCCGGGGCGAGTATAAACGGAATTCGGGACTAAAATTTTTTTTTTCTCTTTCTCAGCCTATCTCGTCCCGTTTTGGCTAGAAATAATAGCAAAAAGAGGTTCTTTAATTTTTTCAATTTTTTTGCTATTTTTTTCGGAATTTTCTTGCCCGGGTTGAGTATGAACGAAATTCGGGGCTAAAATTTTTTTCTCGCTTTCTCGGCCCATCTCCTCCAGTTTTGGCTAAAAATAATGCCGGAAAGAGGTTTTTGAATTTTTTTTTTCTATTTTTTTCAGAATTTTTATGCGCGGGTCAAGTTTGAACCGAATCCGGGACTAAAATTTTTTTTTCTCTTTCTCGGCCAATCTTATCCCGTTTTGGCTAAAAATAATGCCAGAAAGTGGTTTTTTAATTTTTTGTTTTTTTTTGCTATTTTGTTTGGAATTTTCTTGCCCGGGTTGAGTATGAACGGAATTCGGGACTAAAATTTTTTTCGTGCTTTCTCGGCCAATCTCATCCCGTTTTGGCTAAAAATAATGCCGGGAAGTGGGTTTTGAATTTTTTTTCTATTTTTTTCATAATTTTCTTGTGCAGGTCGAGTTTAAACGGAATTCGGGACTAAAATTTTTTTTTTCTTTCTTGGCCAATCTCATCCCGTTTTGGCTAAAAATACTGCTGGAAAGTAGTTTTTTATTTTTATTTTTTTTTGTATTTTTTTTGTATTTTTTTGGGAATATTCTTGCCCGAGGCGAGTATGAACGGAATTCGGGGCTAACTTTTTTTTTTTTTTTCTCTTTCTCCGGCTATCTCTTCCCGTTTTGGCTAGAAATAATACCAGAAGGAGGTTTTTTAATTTTTTTCAATTTTTTTGCTATTTTTTTCGAAATTTTCTTGCCCAGGTCGAGTATGAACGGAATTCGGGTCTAAAATATTTTTCCAGCTTTCTCGGCCCATCTCCTCTAGTTTTGGCTAAAAATAATGCCTGAAAGAGGTTTTTGAATTTTTTTTCTAACTTTTTCCGAATTTCCATGCGTGGGTCAAGTTTGAACTGATTTCGGGACTAAATTTTTTTTTTTCCTCTTTCTCGGCCAATCTCATCCCGTTTTGGCTAAAAATAATGCCAGAAAGTGATTTTTTAATTTTTTGTTTTTTTTTGCCATTTTTTTTCGGAATTTTCTTGCCCGGGTCGAGTATGAACGGAATTCGAGACTAAAATTTTTTTCTCGCTTTCTCGGCCAATCTCTTTCCGTTTTGGCTAAAAATAATGCCGGAAAAAGGTTTTTTAATTTTTTTGCTATTTTTTTCGAAATTTTCTATCCCTGGTCGAGTATGAACGGAATTCGGGACTAAAATTTTTTTCGCGCTTTCTCGGCCTATGTCTTCCCGTTTTGGCTAAAAATAATGCCGGAAAGAGGGTTTTGAATTTTTTTTCTATTTTTTTCATAATTTTCTTGTGCGGGTCGAGTTTAAACGGAATTCGGGACTAAATTTTTTTTTCTCTTTCTCGGCCAATCTCATCCCGTATTGGCTAAAAATAATGCTGGAAAGTAGGTTTTTTTTTTTAATTTTTTTTTATTTTTTGGGGAATATTCTTTTCCGGGTCGGGTATGAACAGAATTCGGGACTAAATTTTTTTTTTTCTCTTTCTCGGCCTATCTCATCCCGTTTTGGCTAGAAATAATAGCAAAAAGAGGTTTTTTAATTTTTTCAATTTTTTTGCTATTTTTTTCAGAATTTTCTTGCCCTGGTCGAGTATGAACGGAATTCGGGACAAATTTTTTTCTTCCTTTTCTCAGCCTATATCATCCTGTTTTGGCTCGAAATAATACCAGAAAGAGGTTTTTTAATTTTTTCTATTTTTTTCGTAATTTTCTTGCCCTGGTCAAGTATGAACGGAATTCGGGACAAATTTTTTTTTTTTTCTCTTTCTCGGCCTATCTCATCCCGTTTTGGCTATAAATAATACCAGAAAGAGGTTTTTTAATTTTTTCAATTTTCTTCCTATTTTTTTCGGAATTTTCTTGCCCGGGTCGAGTATAAACGGAATTCGGGGCTAAATTTTTTTTCGCGCTTTCTTGGCCAATCTCTTTCCGTTTTGGCTAAAAATAATTCTGGAAAAAGGTTTTTTAATTTTTTTAATTTTTTTGCTATTTTTTTCGGAATTTTCTATCCTTGGTCGAGCACGAACGGAATTCGGGACTAAAATTTTTTTCGCGCTTTCTTAGCCTATCTCATCCCGGAGTGAGCACAGCAGTAATATAGAAGCATAAACAATGATAAAATAGTTGATAAGGAAGAAAATAGCAAAATAGATATAGTCAAAATAAATTAAAACAGGGTATGGAATATGAAAACTGAAACAAATAAAATCTTACTTGAAAATACTTCTGTCTTTGATTAAACTTGAAAACAAACTGTCTTTCTTACAAGCTTTGAAAATAAGAGCTGTCTGAGGAGTTACAAGATTACAAAGTAAAATCTGTAAAGGGTTACAAGATTGTCTGTCTGGAAAGGTAAGGTTACAAGATTACAAAAAGAAAGTAAAGTACAAAAGGGAGAGTACAAAAGTCTTTCGGGGAAAGGGAGAGCTATAAAGTCTTTCTGAGGGAGAGGGCTATCTTGGACCTTGGAATGGAAACTTAGACCTTAAAACTGGACCTAAGTTTTGGACCTAAAACTTGGACCTGTCTTCTATCTTCGAAGTCTGTCTATTTATAGATAAAGTGAACCATGGTAAGTCTTCAAAAGTAACCTCAGTTAAGTGAAGTGAACTCAAGTTAATCTGTCGGTAGAATCTTGAACAGTAAAAGTCTATCTTGAACAGTAACAAATTAATCTGTCGGTAAAATCTTGAACAGTAAAAAGTCTATCTGGCAGTCTGTCCGGGTATGCATGCTGGTAAACAGTAACTTTTCTATCTGTGAGAATCTGTGTACGAATAATATTCTGCTAAAATATCTTTTTAGGTCTGTCTGCATTCTGTTATTTTATCTTTTGATCTTTTGTCTTCTTTTTGTCTCCTTATCTGTCTCTTGTCTTCTTTTTGTCTCCTTCTGTCACATGAGTCCTATAGTTTGGAGAGGAGGATAAAGGAGGATTCCATCTATCCGTATCTGTTGGAAACTAATCTGGCGCAGGGGCGCAGTGTCCATCTTGTCTGTCTAACCACTTGAATACACTGTCATTTTTGACCTTGTATTCTGAAGGGATATTATCTCTATTGAGATGCCTTCATGCTTTAACTGAAATCTGTATTAAAGATTTCTATTTTTGGCAGAATTTGGTCTGAGATGTTAGCCTTAGAATGGCTATCTTGCTCGCCAGGCAATTGACCGTTAATCTTAAAATTAACTAATTAAGGGTTATTATGAAATGGTAAAATATATGATGAGAAAGGACAAGAATAAACCAAAAGTCATAAGCCTATAGTACAAGACAAAAATCTTGGTAAAGGGATAGGAGAAATGATGGAAAGATTCGTAGGAACAAAAGAAAGACTAGAATAGTCAACAAAAGTAGGAAATTTTTTTTTTTTTTTTTTTTGTATATGTATATATATATATACATACTTAAGTATATATATACTTAAGTACTACTGCTACTGGGTAGAATAGTATTATCTACCATTGTAGGAATCTCATCATCATTTATCACTAAGTCTGCCATTGTAGGAATCTCATCATCACATTTATCTTTTGAGATGGAAATTTCTTTCAATAAGTGTATATCTTTGGGGAATGGGGGTAGGAGGAACTTAAAGAAAACTTCTGTCTTTAAAATATTAGTACATATTCCATTATCTGTCGTGAAGAAAGGGTAGATTAAAGCCAAAAAAGGATTTCCTAATATAACTTTAGAGGACAACTTATCTGTTAAGAAGAAAGGTGTTCTGAATTTGATTCCATTATTATATATGTATGCCTTAGTTAGTTTATTACTTATTTTAAGTCTATCACCATTAGCCTGAGTTAATCTGTCTGTCGTTGATTCATAATACTTAGAGGGTATTAATCCTTCTTGTATGCAATTCATATCAGCACCTGAATCAACAAGGGCAATAACAGTTAATGAAAATTCTTTATGGACTACCAAAGTTATCTCTGTGTACCACTTTTGGAATATCATTCTGTCAATTATATTTAAAAATTCATCTTTATCATCTTCTTTATGAGAACTTTCACCAGTACAATTATGCCTGTCAAGAAGAGAGGAGTCTGTCAGAGGTTCATTACAATATTTAATTCTATCTTTTATGCTAATTACTTGTGCAGTTATCTATTCAACCATGCCTTTTAATATGAAATTTTCTGATTTTAATTTTTTCAATTCATTTTTTAGGTTATTAATATCTATTTGTAGGTCTGTCACAGTTATAGGTTTATTGGGTTTAAATCTATCAGTAATTTCTGTAAAATTATAAGTTGACTTATAATCTTTTAGATCTATTTCAAATCTATCAGTTTCAGTTAAAGATTCTTTTAATTTAGATAAATAATCTTTTTTAGATTGTAGGTCTGGAAGTTTGTCTATCAAATCCATTATTATGTCTTCTTGTTTTGTTAAGACACATATTTTTAATTTTCTTTTACAATAACAATTATCAGGATTATTACAGTTACATAATTGAACATTTCCATCATGTGAAGAAACATCTATAGAGGAGGATGAAGTACTGTTACTATTATCTATCTGGTGAATTTCATTATCTGTTTCATCACTATCTGTCAGTTCTGTTATACTCATTAATTTATCCTTTAATTTTTTTGATATATCAAGTTTATTTATCTGTCTTTGAAAGTTACAGTATCTGCTAGTGTGTCCCTTTTTCCCACATTTGAAACAAGTAATGTCACTTTCCCTACGTCTATCATGTTTCTTTCTTTTGGATTCTTCTTTCTTGTCTTTAGACTTACTTTTATAATATCTTCTATTATTGTTCTTATATCTATCACTTCTGTCATCTTTCTTTTCTTTTCTTCTTTTCCTAGAGGGAGCAATCAATGGATCAAAACCATATTGCTCACAAAAAGTTCCTAGCTCTTTTTTAGCAAATCTTTTTTCTTTTTCTATCTGGTTTTTTAGCCTTAAGTCATTACATAGCCATAAACCTGTTTTATTAATTGAAGATATTATGTCTCCATATGTTAGGCTAAGATAGTCTATAGTTCCGTCATTATTAACTATATCAAGTCTAACTTTCTGAGTAAAGAAATAGGGTAAACCAGCAATGAATTTTTCTTTCCAGTAAGACTGTTGGCAATCATTCCTACTTAAAACTTTTGAAATAAAAACATCTTTATACCATCTAAAATCTGAAAGTTGTGGACATCTTAAATTAATTAAAACATCTGAAGCTCTTTCTTTATATTGATTGGGATCACCAACAAAATGTTTAGTTATAGTAAAAATTAAAGTATTAACTGCATCTTGTGAAGGCTGTCTATCTGTCATTATAACACTTCCATCTGTTTCTCTTTTAACAGCTGTCAATATTCCATTTCTGTCATCATTATTTAAATAATGATCCCACCAGCCTTTCAACTGGCCAGTAAAACCAGTGACTATTAAATGAGCTATCTGATGATCCTGTTTTCCATGATTTTTATAAAAATTAGTGAGCAAAGTCATCTCATGTAAAAGGTTTATTATTTCATATTCTGACATTCCATCAATATTCCATTCATAAATTAAATCTGGTGAATAAGATGAATTAACATAAGTATGTCTTTCTTCAAATTGTAAATCAGGGGGAGTAGGTTTAGGATACCAATTCTTTCTGGGGTATAAGTTGTCAATTCTTCCTTTTTTACGATCTTGTGATGAAGATGCTAAAATTAATTTATTAATTCGTAATTTATCTGTAAATTGTGATTCCAAATTATTTATATCTGTCAAATCTGTCAATTGATTGTCTTCTGATTCTTCATCCTCTAAAGAGTCAGTTCTTTCTTTTGTATTTAATGTTATAATATTCTTATTTTTTAATGGCTCCATATCCTTTGATGATTCTAATTTCATTAAGTCTAATTTTTTATTTATTTCATTAAGTAAATTATCAGTTTTCTCTGTCATGGGTTTCTTTAAAGGTGCTCTAAGGTGAGGAGGTATCTCATGAGGGATAAATAAAGGGGTATTAGACGTGTTTTCTTTTTTTATGGAAGTAGAAGGGGGTATAAGTCTATCTTCTATCTCTTGTAGCTTTTGACCAATAGTTTTTAGATAAGTATTGGTGTAATTGTTCTGTTGAATTATACTGTCTAGATTCTTATTATCTTCACTTAGACTGGGTCTTTTAATAGGTGTAGCCAAAACTTGGACTCCACTATTTTGACTCAATATTATTGATTCAAATGGTGGATAAGTCTGATACACTTTCTCATGATTTTCTGTCTTTGTCCATGATAATATTTTCTCTATTACACTTATCTTTTTGTTATGATAGTCCAAAAAGTCAAAGAAACTAAAGTGTGTCTGTAAGTCTGTCATCATTTCAAAATACTTAGTTCTTAAATTGTTTCTTTCATGTTCATTATATTCTTCAAAAAATTGGTTCTTTCTGTCATTATTTTCAGGTTTTAAATAATCATATTTTAGTAGTTCTTTATCTAAAACAAATTCTTTAGATAAAACATTAATTTGTCTATCATCTGTAAATCCTAATATATCTGTGTGGGTAGGAGAATCAGGTTGAGGTTGGGGCTGATAAAGAGGTTGGTGAACATTAGGGGTAGGTTGTGTGGTATCTGTCGGATAATAAGCTGGCTCTGTCTGAATAGGGGTTTTCTTAGTATTTATAGGGGGAAGGTGTATAACTGGAGGAAGATTCTGGGGAGGTAAAGGTCTGGAATCAGAGAAAGGTGTCCTAGAGGAAAAGGAGCTTCTAGGGGTAAACATCATTGGGGTCTTTTTGCCTGTAGAACTACTAGGTCTTATGAGGCTATCAGTATGTCTGTCATTATTATTAAAAGAAATAATAACTGTACCATCTGTATTTTGGGCTATGAAGTCTGGTTCAGTGTTTTCTATTTTTGGTGTGGGGGCAATAGCTTCAAGTTGCCATCTTTCAGGAAGGGTTATATCTTTCCACTGTATTTGTTGAGGTACCCGTAATCTAGTATTCCGGGTTGAGGCTTGCATAAGGAGAGTCTGTCCTTTAGGGGAAGGATCAACTATGGATTGAGGGTCTAAAGTGGTTTTCATTAGCTTATAATAAATCCTATAAATAATAGCTAAAGGTTCTGAGCCTTCTTTCATGTAATAACCATTTGTTTTTACATTTAAAGTTAAAGCATCCATAATATTTCTATCAGATAGGCTTAAAGCAAAGTTAGGATAACAATTAAAATATACTGGTCCTTTATGTAGACTTGTTTCCATCATTCCAAGAAGTGAGTCATCAAATCTTAAATGTCTGTCATCTCTTAAGCAAAGTAAAACACTTGCATTTAAAGCTTCTCTTGTTAATGGTTTAACAGCTACTTGAACCAAACCAACATGTAAAAATGCATATTTCTGTCTATGTCTGTTAATTGAATCTATTGAGAATAACTGAATTGTTTCATATTCATTAAATAAAGAGTAAGTTCTTTCAACAGTTTTTATGGTATAATCTGTCAAGAAAGATAATTTAGAAAAAGTAGTCTGTCTGTAGATTTTATCAGTTCTTTCAGTTGGTATATTCCATTTATTCCATTCTAATAAATTTCTGTTTATATCTCTCATGCTAAATTCTTCAGAATTAACTATCTTATCACTTTCCATGTTCAGATTAGTGTGTGCCTGACCTAAGTGTGTCTTAGCAACAGATAATGAGCGACTAAACATATTCATTTTATCTCTAAGCAATTAATAATTACTGGCGGAACTATTACTAACCACTGGTATCCTTGCTATCGGGACCACCTCCTCGGGAAACTCCATTGCGGGACCACCCAAACAACGCCTGTCCGTCGGCTACAACAAAGGGGCTGACCAACGCGAAACTATGGTTTGCCAACGAGTCTCTAGGCTGACCAACGCTAACAAGGAGCAAGTAGTGGCTATGTAGTAATATAAGTTCCTAGTAACTTCTTAATTGCAAAGAAATAAAACTCATACACCTACCATCCATGGCTCTGATACCATTGACTACCCAGGAGAGAGCACAGCAGTAATATAGAAGCATAAACAATGATAAAATAGTTGATAAAGAAGATAATAGCAAAATAGATATAGTCAAAATAGATTAAAACAGGGTATGGAATATAAAACTGAAACAAATAAAATCTTACTTGAAAATACTTCTGTCTTTGATTATACTTGAAAACAAACTGTCTTTCTTACAAGCTTTGAAAATAAGAGCTGTCTGAAGAGTTACAAGATTACAAAGTAAAATCTGTAAAGGGTTACAAGATTGTCTGTCTGGAAGAAAGGTTACAAGATTACAAAAAGAAAGTAAAGTACAAAAGGGAGAGTACAAAAAGTCTTTCGGGGAAAGGGAAAAGGAAAGCTAAAAGTCTTTCTGAGGATTGGACCTTGGAATGGAAACTTAAAATTTGAACCTTAGAAATGGACCTAAAACTTGGACCTGTCTTCTGTCTTCGAAGTTTGTCTATTTATAGATAAAGTGAACCATGGTAAGTCTTCAAAAGTAACCTGAGTTAAGTGAAGTGAACTCAAGTTAATCTGTCGGTAGAATCTTGAACAGTAAAAATCTATCTTGAATAGTAATAGTCTATCTGTCTGTAGAATCTTGAACAGTAAAAAGTCTATCTGGCAGTCTGTCCGAGTACGCATGCTGGTGAACAGTAACTTTTCTATCTGTGAGAATCTGCGTACAAAAATATTCTGCTAAAATATCTTTCTGGTCTGTCTGCATTCTATCATTTTATCTTTTGATCTGTCGGTCTGTCTTTAATCTTCTTTTTGTCTTATCTGTCACATGTCATAGGGGTCTTGGGAATCTTGAAATGCTTCTGGATGAGTTCTGTAGTTTGGAGAAGAGGATTCCATTACTGTGTCATCTTCATCATCTGATATTTGTGATGCAGCTTCAAGAAGTTGCTTTTTGAGCTGTCTTCTGTCTGAAACAGAGGCAAGCTGGCACTGAACTTGACTCTTTTCTAAAAAGAAATTAGAACTTTCTGTCTGGGAGGAAGAGGTCTTTTTCTGTAATTCTTGGCAAATATGATCAAAATTAAACTTATTCCACCATTTTAATTTAAACTTTCTGGCGAGTATAGGAAAAGGATACTGGTGATGCTTTTCTATCTTGTATTCCCATCTGATGATCCATGGGAGATCTGGAAACCTGTAAAAGAACTGTAAAAGATGTGGGAAATCCCTAAGATGCAGTATGTTAGGTTCTTTCTTGAAAGTCTCATAAGCTTTTAAAAGATCAGGGGGAAGAATCATAGCTTCAGGACCATAGGAATTCCACCAGTCAATGAACCATCTTGTAATCATCATGTCTTTCTTTCTGTACATATCAAACCGGAAAAACCAAGTATGCCTGTTAATATTATTTTGAAATAAAAGGAATCTGTCCCAAGCTTCCATATAGTCATAATAATTATAAAACTAGGGCTCAAAAGGTACAGAAAAGTTCCTTGTGATCCAGGGTTGTGCTTTCCACTGAGAAGGGGTGAGAATCTGTTTTATAACAACTTTAGAATAACCAATTCTATTTGGTTCTTGGGAACAAGGCATATGTGTAACTAAAATTGAGTCTGTATCTACTAAAATATGCTCATAAAATGTCTGGGTCTTAAAAGTTTCTGTCTTAGGATGTTCCCATCCTGGGGGTATGAGCTGTCGGACAAGGGAGAGGGTGTCTTTTATGTGCTGGTATTCTGGTTCAATCCACAAAATAAAATTCCATGAGTCTTTTGGGATCTCAATGCTGTGATCTTCTTTTAGGATTTGGGTCTGAGTTTCTGGAGAGGTAGAGGATCTGTATTTTGGTTGGTTGGAAGGAGAGGTCAAAGGAGGAAAAGAAGATGCAACTACATTAAATGGTTTCTTTAAAGGAGGGGTTGAGGAGGTTGAGGGTATGGCATAAGTTTGTTTGGATGTTGGATTGGGGCTGGGGGAGAGTGGTTGGAAAGGGTTTGGGCTACAGATTAATGGGGATCTGTCTAGAGATTTATTTGAAGAGAAAGTGGGTGAAGTGAAAGAGGGGCAAGGGAGGAATCTGCTAGGGGGAGGAGGAATTGGGGGAGCAGCATAAGACTGTCTGGTTCTGGGTTTTGGGGATTTGCTCTTATCTGCAGGGGAGCTCATCTTCCCTGTAGAAATTCACGGGTTAAAAAATCAGGAATTGAATTAGTTTCTCCTTTAATATATTCAATGTCAAAGTCAAAAATACTTAAAATAGCCTGCCATCGAGCAAAACTCTGTTTGGAAACAAGATTTTGAACATCTTTCTGTAAAACTTCTTTAGCACTTTTACAATCAACTCTAATTAAAAACTTTTGATTAAAAAGATCATTTTGGAATTTTGAAATACATAGTATGATAGATAAAATTTCTTTCTTAATAGTGCTGTAATTCTGCTGGGTAGCTGACCAAGAGCCAGAATGAAATCTAACAATTTGTTCCTTAGCATCATTTTTTGCTACTTGTTTTAGGATTCCACCATAACCTATGTCAGAAGCATCTGTCTCAACAATTTTAAAAGTATTAGGAGAGGGAATAACAATACAAGGAAGTTGCTTAACATATTTTTTAATCTGTCTGACTATCATAGTATGTCTGTCTGTCCAAGGTGGAGGATTCTTTTCTAATCTTTTATACAAGGGTTTGCATATTTTTCTTAATCCTTGAAAATAATCTGAAACATAATTTAAACTGCCAAGAAATCTCTGTAATTGATTTTTATCTTTTATCTCATCTGGGAATTTATCTGCAAATTGAATTGCTCTGTCAATAGGGCTTAAAGTTCCCTTATAAATATTATGGCCTAAAAATCGAATTTTATCTTGAAAAAGACTTATCTTAGAGGCTGAAACAACTAAACCATTTTGTTTGATTACTCTAACAAATATATTCAAATGTTTCCAATGGTCATCTATTGTTTTAGAAAAGATTAAAACGTCATCTATATAAACAATGGAAAAGTTTGTGAAAGGTGTAAATATGTCATTCATTATATTTTGAAATTCACTGGGTGCATTCTTTAAACCAAAAGGCATAACATTCCATTCATAATGACCAAAAGGAACTGTAAAAGCAGTTTTATATCTATCTGTCTCATCTATCTGTATCTGCCAAAATCCACTTTTCATGTCAAATTTAGAAAATATAGTTGTTTCATGAAGTCTGTCAAGAAGATCTTTCTTATTGGGAATAGGATATCTTATCCACTGTAATGCTTTATTTAAAGGTTTATAGTTTATAACTAATCTTGGAACTCCTCGCTCCAATTCTGCCTGTTTATTAACATAAAAAGCAGCACAACTCCAAGGAGACTTGCTCTTTCTGATTAATCCTTTAGTTAAGAGATCTTCAATTTCTTTCTTACAATGTTCTAATAATTCATTATTCATTTGTATTGGCCTAGCTTTAGTAGGTATCTGTCTTTCATTAAAATCTTTCTCATAAGGTAACTGTACTATATGTCGATGCCTGTGCCAAAAGGCAGTAGGTAGATTAGAATAAATCTCTGTCTCAATCTGTTGTCTAAATAAATTTATTTTATTATTTAGTATAGGGTCAGTTAATTGATCAGTTATTCTTTTATATTTTATTTCTGTCTTTAAAGATTCCAAATGTCTATTCTTTCTGTCAATTCTTTCTTTATCAATTTCCTTTACTATGGTATTAAGTGAATAAATATATTTTGGAATTGGTGGTAAAATAAATTTAAAAAGTATATCTTTCCCTAGCACATTAGTTTTAATACCTTCTTCTGTCGTTAAAAAAGGGTAAAGTAAAGTCATAAAGGGGTTTCCTAGAATGATTTTAGAAGAAAGGTCTTTAATTAAAACAAAAACTGTTTCAAAGCAAACTCCATCATTGCATATGTGAACACTAGGTATTTTATAATTAATTATTAATTTTTCTCCATTAGCTTGAGCTAGTCTTTCAGATGATTTTTGATAATACTTTAAAGGTATTAGTCCTTCTTGTATACAGTTCATGTCAGCACCTGAATCTATCAAAGCAATTTCTGTCAAAGAAAACTCTTTATTAATTACCAAAGTAATTTCTGTATGCCATTTTTGGAAAATCACTCTATCAATTAAACTTAAGAAATTCTGTCTATTGTCATTATTATCAAATTTTCTGTCTGTGGGATTAGAAAATTCTTTTAAGTTTATTAATTCTGCAATATTTCGCTCATTTATGTCTGTGGAGTTTTCTTCCTTAATTTCTTTAATTTCTTCTTTTACCATTTTTGCTTCTGTCATTAAGTCTTGTAGATTTACTTCTTTCATTTTCATCTTTTCTTTCTTGTCTTTTTCTTTCTTTTTATAATCCGTAACTTGGTGACCATATTTTTTACAAATAGTATTGCTAACATGTCTGTCAATTTTCTCATTATCTGATGACTCAATGTTATTTAAAACTATTATATCTCTATTTCTGTCTATATGTAAGGGTGTATTTAAAATTTTCATTTTTTTAGTTAATTCTGTCAAACTATCATTTTGGGTTTCTATTATAGATCTTTCAATTAATTTTAGTCTTTCATCTACCATTTCTTTTAAACTATTATACTTTTTGTCTTTTACTTCCACTTTTACTACACTATCATTATTTTCTTTTAAATTACCATTATCATTTTTCCTACCTTTGTGGACATTGACTTTTTCTCTTTCATGTCTCATTTTTTCTTCTATTTCTATCTTCCTACGTAGGGATTCTTTACTACTATTTGTTTTTGGTTTTTGCATGTCCTTTACTTTCCCTACATCTTTACTATTTTGTCGTTCAAACATTTCTTTTATCTCTTTTACCATTCCTTTTTTTATTATTTCTTTCTCATTATCTATCAACTTCTCATGTAGAGATTCTTTCTTGTCTGTCTCTATTAGGCTCTTTTGTCTATCTGTGTCTAGTATCGAACTAGAAATTTCTTTTAGTCTGTCATTTTCTATAGTACTTTTATCTTTTATACGTGTTACTCTTTCCTTAATTGGGTCAACTTTTCTATCAGTTGCTTTTAACATCTGTAAATTCTTATCTACAACTTCTTTTAAATTACTATTTATAAACCAATTATCTGTCATAGTTTCTGTAAAAGATGATCTATGATGGGGTTCAAATTCTATTTCTTTTTTATAATGTGAATTTAAAGCTTTCATTCTTTCATAGAGGTCCAAAAAGCTATCATTTTTCTTTTCAACTTTAATATATATATTAGATCTGTCAATATTTTCCAAGGACTCTAATTTTCTATTAATTCTGTCTAAAAAACTATTATTGTGGTTATTAGTCTGTCGGTTGATTTTATCTCCTGTTAAATTACTCCAATTATTTGTATTATTATAGTTATAATTATCCATTTCACTGTCAGAATCAGAATCTGTTTCACAATCCATATCACTATTTGACCAATTATTATCTATATCTGTCATGCTATAGCCTTCATTATAAACTATATCATCATAGTCCATGTTTCAATTAGTGTGTGCCTAGCCTAAGTGTGAACAAGCAAACAGATGATGAGCTGATAAATGTATTTATTCTTTTTTTAAGCAATTAATAATTACTGGCGGAACTATTACTAACCACTGGTATCCTTGCTATCGGGACCACATCCTCGGGAAACTCCATTGCGGGACCACCCAAACAACGCCTGTCCGTCGGCTACAACAAAGGGGCTGACCAACGCGAAACTATGGTTTGCCAACGAGTCTCTAGGCTGACCAACGCTAACAAGGAGCAAGTAGTGGCTATGTAGTAATATAAGTTCCTAGTAACTTCTTAATTGCAAAGAAATAAAACTCATACACCTACCATCCATGGCTCTGATACCATTGACTACCCAGGAGAGAGCACAGCAGTAATATAGAAGCATAAACAATGATAAAATAGTTGACAAAGAAAAGAATAGCAAAATAGATATAGTCAAAATAGATTAAAATAGAGTATGGAATATGAAAACTGAAACAAATAAAATCTTACTTGAAAATACTTCTGTCTTTGATTAAACTTGAAAACAAACTGTCTTTCTTACAAGCTTTGAAAATAAGAGCTGTTTGAAGAGTTACAAGATTACAAAGTAAAATCTGTAAAGGGTTACAAGATTGTCTGTCTGGAAAGGTAAGGTTACAAGATTACAAAAAGAAAGTAAAGTACAAAAGGGAGAGTACAAAAGTCTTTCGGGGAAAGGGAGAGCTATAAAGTCTTTCTGAGGGAGAGGGCTATCTTGGACCTTGGAATGGAAACTTAGACCTTAAAACTGGACCTAAGTTTTGGACCTAAAACTTGGACCTGTCTTATGTCTTCGAAGTCTGTCTATTTATAAATAAAGTGAACCATGGTAAGTCTTCAAAAGTAACCTAAGTTAAGTAAAGTGAACTCAAGTTAATCTGTCGGTAGAATCTTGAACAGTAAAAGTCTATCTTGAACAGTAATAGTCTGTCTGCATGTGAATAATATTCTGTCAAAATATCTTTCTGGATTTGTCTATATCTGTCTAGACTGTAATGGATCTGTCTGGAAGCTATTCATGCATGTCGGTGAATAGTGATCTGTCTCCAGTGAATAGTGATCTGTCGCTGGTGAATAGTGATCTGTCGCTGGTGTCTGTCGGAAGAGTATTCTGTCTGTCTGTGCCTTCTGTTTATCTGTCTGTCAATCTGTATCCGCGTAGTTGTCATAATTTAGCGGATCAGTGTTATCCTCATACTGCTCATGCTCGTGGAGCACTCCGTAATCATTACATAGGGCACAGTATGAAATAGGAACGAAAACAGGAACATGATCTTTGGCTGTCATCAACCTGGGATCTTTAACAATCCTTCTTTTCCCAATGAGCCTTCCTGCTGAAGGTCTTGGACCATACACAGCTATCCTGTCGGTGTAGCCATATAAATGAAAACCTCTATCTAATTCTTTCTGTTCTTCATAAATCTTATTACTCATGAAATTAGACCATTCTTGAGCCAAAGCACCTGGATCATCCAGTGATAAGTAAGTATCACCTGTATACCAGTTATATTCAAGGATACCACACCAATCATGGATAAGGACTAAAATGTGTGCTGGCTGAGCTTCCATATAATAGCTAGTGTCCCAAACTGGAAGAGTACTCCAGATTTCTATCTTCATATAATTAAGTCCTCCAATCTGTGCTGCTGCTTCTTGGATGACTCTAGGAAATAAACTAATCTGATTTGCAGAAGTAATGGTTAATTTTCTGATAAACCCTGCTTCTAGCATTTCAGATAACCATAAGGGATCACAGATTACTGGATCTTCTGTCTCTGTGTTGATAAGTAATCCCGGGTAGGGATCAAATCTGTCTCCTGTTCTTTCATAAACTCTGTCTGAATTTCCAAAACTGTCATACCATTTAGCCTTATGAGATAACCATATATCACCTGTCATGTCTTCTGTTCTGATAAATGCTGTAGAGACTAATAATTTAAAAAGATACATCCATCTGTCATAAGAACTTGTTATAGCTTTATGAGTTAATATATTCTGTTGGATTTCAGGGGGTAAGGTTCTAATAGCAAGTCTCGTTTTTTGCTGAATCCTAGGGTGGAGCTTTGAAAAGCTTGTTCCCATAAGATAGCTTTTTAGAGACTGTAGTTCTATCTTTGTGGAGCTTGAATCTCCGTCCTCCTTGCCAGGGAGTTGACAACCGAGAGCTTCAATAAATGCCCCGGTGCTAACAAGATGTAATTCCAAAGCCTGAAGGGTCATTTGGAATAGGGGTTTCTGTCTGAGGGTGAATGCTGCCTGTAAATTATCAAGAAGTAGTTTAATATGAAGAGGAAGGTCTGTAAATTCTCCATCTTGAAACATAAGATCACTGTCAAGCACTTTTTGCAAAATTATACTTTTATTACCACATGAATACATTGCCTCTGCTAGCAACGTATCCTGAAGGGATATTGTCTCTATCGAGACGCCTTCATGCATATCCGAAATTTTTACTGAGAGCTTTCGGAAACCTCTGGGTTGCACCGCTGGTGCCTTGCCCTTGTCTGTCTGAGAGAATCTTTTACTCATGGTGGTCTGCAATTGGGTTTTTGGAAAAGGATTATATTTGGAACAAATAAAAATTTCTTTTGAAATTCTTCTGTCAATGTCTTTCTGTGAAATTCTTTTGAAATATTTTACAAGAAAAGTAATAAAAGCATTTACAAAACAAACAACATTTATAAAACAAACTTTTCTTTGTACACTTTTGTGCTCTTGCTGAGTAGCAATAATATTAGAGTAGTCATGATAGGATCTGTCAAAGTAAGTGGGATTCAGAGATTGGTTAAAATATAATATACTTCTATCCATTCTATCCATGCATGTACTACTATATATCTCATCTTGTAAGAATATGTGAAATAAAATTTCTTCGTAAAGTCTTTCACTAATAGGGCAATCTATCAGGGGATTAATTCTGTCTGTTAGGAAATTGAATCTGTCATTATTCAAGAAATTACCACAATTAATATTTTCTTTAATGATTAGTAAAGAAGAGTCTGTCAAAGATTCTTTTATTAAAATATCTGTTATATGAATATTTAAAAATGCTATAAAGGGTGTACATTTGTCATTTAGTACTTCTATCAGTCTATCAGTATGTCTGTCATTATTATTAAAAGAAGTAATAATTGTACCATCTATATTTTGTGTGGGGGCAATAGTCTCAAATTGCCATCTGTCAGTCCATATATTATTAGTCCATATATTCAAATTTCCATCTTTCGTGAATTCTTCTGTAGATTGGACTTTATGTAAGAAGGGAGAATAAAAACATATCTCTGTCTCTTTGTCTTGTTTATCTTTCTTTTTGTCATTTTCTGTCAATTGGTTAACAAGTAGCATTTCTGCCTTTAAAGATGAAAAACTTCTTTCAGTTCTATAGATTCCTCTATCGTTGATATCTGTTAAAATAGTAACCTTTTTGGAAGAGTGTATTTCTGTCAAGACAAGTGGTAAAATCAATTTAAAGAATATATCTTTTTCCCATATATTAGTTTTAATTCCTTCATCTGTCACTAAAAAGGGAGAAATTAAATTCATAAAAGGAGTTCCTAAAATAATTTTAGAAGGAAAGTCTTTAATTAAAACAAAGGCTGTCTCAAAATATATTCTGTCATGGCATATATGATCATTAGGTATGTTATAATTAATTATCAGTTTTTCTCTATTGGTCTGAATTAATCTTTCAGATGATCTTTCATAATACTTTAAGGGTATTAATCTTTTCATATCAGCACCTGAATCTGTCAAAGCAATTTCTGTCAAAGAAAACTCTAAAGTAATTTTTGTATGCCATTTTTTGAAAATTACTCTGTCAATTAAACTTAAGAAATTCTGTCTATCAAATTTATTACTATTGTTTGAAACATTAATATTGTCTGTAGGAGGATCAAAGGGGTCTATCATAGAATTAGAAATTTCTTTTACAATATTATGTTCATTTATGTCTGTCGGATTTTCTTCTTTAATTTCTTGTTTTATTTTACCCTTTTCTTTCTTGTCTTTTTCTTTTTCTTTCTTACGGCATTCTGTAACATGGTGTCCATATTTCCTACACCTAATGCAAGCAATAGGTATTTCTATAGAGTCTTTCAATTTTAATAAATATTCTTTTTTGTCTTTATGGTGATTCGGTAGATTTTCTATCAGTTTTATTATTATGTCTTTTTGTTTTCTTTTTCTTTTATTAATTTTAAGTGGATTGGTTGATTTTAACTTTTTCTTTAGTTGATCTATTTCTTTTTGTTTAATATTAAATATTCCCATCAATTCATTTATAATATCTTTCTCAAATTCTAATTTACTAATTTGTTTAATAATTCTATTATGTCTGTCACATTGTTTTTTAGTATGTCCATATCTTTTGCATTTATGACAAATAGTATTATTAGCATGTCTGTCAGTTTTCTCATTATTTGATAACTCAATAGTATTTAAAACTGTTATGTCTCTTTTTCTGTCTGTCTCCATTGGTAAACTTAAAATTTCTATCTTCTTAGCCAATTCTATTAAACTGTTTTTTTTTTCTTTCTCGGCCAATCTCATCCCGTTTTGGCTAAAAATAATGCTGGAAAGTAGTTTTTTATTTTTTTTTTCTATTTTTTGTGAATATTCTTGCCCGGGGCGAGTATGAACGGAATTCGGGACTAAAATTTTTTTCGCGCTTTCTCGGTCAATCTCATCCCGTTTTGGCTAAGAATAATGTCGGGAAGACGGTTTTGAATTTTTTGAATTTTTTTCTATTTTGTTCATAATTTTCTTGTGCGGGTCGAGTTCAAACGGAATTCGGGACTAAATTTTTTTTTTTCTTTCTCGGCCAATCTGATCCCGTTTTGGCTAAAAATAATGCTGGAAAGTAGTTTTTTATTTTATTTTATTTTTTTCTATTTTTTTGTGAATATTCTTGCCCGGGGCGAGTATGAACGGAATTTGGGACTAAAATTTTTTTTTTCTTTCTCGGCCTATCTCATCCTGTTTTGGCTAGAAATAATAGCAAAAAGCGGTTTTTTAATTTTTTTCAATTTTTTTGCTATTTTTTTCGGAATTTTCTTGCCCGGATCGAGTATGAACGGAATTCGGGGCTAAAATTTTTTTCTCGCTTCCTCGGCCCATCTCCTCCAGTTTTGGCTAAAAATAATGCCGGAAAGAGGTTTTTGAATTTTTTTTCTATTTTTTTCAGAATTTCCATGCGCGGGTCAGGTTTGAACCGAATTCGGGACTAAAATTTTTTTTTTCTCTTTCTCGGCCAATCTCATCCCGTTTTGGCTAAAAATAATGCCGGAAAGAGGTTTTTTTTTTTTAATTTTTTTGCTATTTTTTTTTTTATTTTTCTTGCCCTAGTCAAGTATGAATGGAAGTCGGGACTAAAATTTTTTTCTCGCTTTCTCGGCATCCCCTTTTGGCTAAAAATAGTGCCGGAAAGGGGTTTTTTAATTTTTAATTTTTTTGCTATTTTTTCGGAATTTTCTTGCCAGAGTCAAGTATGAATGGAATTCAGGACTAAATTTTTTTCTCGCTTTCTTGGCCTATCTCATCCCGATTTGTCTAAAAATAATGCCGGAAAGAGGTTTTTAATTTTTTGAAATTTTTTGCTTTTTTTTTTTAGAATTTTCTTGCCCGGGTTGAGTATGAACGGAATTCGGGACTAAATTTTTTTTTTCTTTCTCGGCCAATCTCATCCCGTTTTGGCAAAAAATAATGCTGGAAAGTAGTTTTTTATTTTTTTTATTTTTTATTTTTATTTTTTTGTGAATAGTCCTGCCCGGGGCGAGTATGAACGGAATTCGGGACTAAATTTTTTTTTTCTCTTTCTCAGCCTATCTCGTCCCGTTTTGGCTAGAAATAATAGCAAAAAGAGGTTCTTTAATTTTTTCAATTTTTTTGCTATTTTTTTCGGAATTTTCTTACCTGGGTTGAGTATGAACGAAATTCGGGGCTAAAATTTTTTTCTCGCTTTCTCGGCCCATCTCCTCCAGTTTTGGCTAAAAATAATGCCGGAAAGAGGTTTTTGAATTTTTTTTTCTATTTTTTTCAGAATTTTCATGCGCGGGTCAAGTTTGAACCGAATCCGAGACTAAAATTTTTTTTTTTCTCTTTCTCGGCCAATCTTATCCCGTTTTGGCTAAAAATAATGCCAGAAAGTGGTTTTTTAATTTTTTGTTTTTTTTTGCTATTTTGTTCGGAATTTTCTTGCCCGGGTCGAGTATGAACGGAATTCGGGACTAAAATTTTTTTCCCACTTTCTCGGCCAATCTCATCCCGTTTTGGCTAAAAATAATGCCGGGAAGTGGGTTTTGAATTTTTTGAATTTTTTTTCTATTTTTTTCATAATTTTCTTGTGCAGGTCGAGTTTAAACGGAATTCAGGACAAAATTTTTTTTTTTCTTTCTTGGCCAATCTCATCCCGTTTTGGCTAAAAATACTGCTGGAAAGTAGTTTTTTATTTTTTATTTTTTTTGTATTTTTTTTCTATTTTTTTGGGAATATTCTTGCCCGGGGCGAGTATGAACGAAATTCGGGGCTAACTTTTTTTTTTTTTTTTTTCTCTTTCTCCGGCTATCTCTTCCCGTTTTGGCTAGAAATAATACCAAAAGGAGGTTTTTTAATTTTTTCAATTTTTTTGCTATTTTTTTCGAAATTTTCTAGCCCGGGTCGAGTATGAACGGAATTCGGGTCTAAAATATTTTTCCAGCTTTCTCGGCCCATCTCCTCTAGTTTTGGCTAAAAATAATGCCTGAAAGAGGTTTTTGAATTTTTTTTCTATTTTTTTCCGAATTTCCATGCGCGGGTCAAGTTTGAACCGATTTCGGGACAAAATTTTTATTTTTTCCTCTTTCTCGGTCAATCTCATCCCGTTTTGGCTAAAAATAACGCCAGAAAGTGATTTTTTAATTTTTTGTTTTTTTTTGCCATTTTTTTTCGGAATTTTCTTGCACGGGTCGAGTATGAACGGAATTCGAGACTAAAATTTTTTTCTTGCTTTCTCGGCCAATCTCTTTCTGTTTTGGCTAAAAATAATGCCGGAAAAAGGTTTTTTAATTTTTTTGCTATTTTTTTCGAAATTTTCTATCCCTAGTCGAGTATGAACGGAATTCGGAACTAAAATTTTTTTCGCGCTTTCTCGGCCAATCTCTTCCCGTTTTGGCTAAAAATAATGCCGGAAAAAGGTTTTTTAATTTTTTTGCTATTTTTTTCGGAATTGTCTTGCCCTGGTCGAGTATGAACGGAATTCGGGACTAAATTTTTTTTCGCTCTTTCTTGGCCTATCTCATCCCGTTTTGGCTAAAAATAATGCCGGAAAGAGGGTTTTGAATTTTTTGAATTTTTGGAATTTATTTTCTATTTTTTTCATAATTTTCTTGTGCGGGTCGAGTTTAAACGGAATTCGGGACTAAAATTTTTTTTTTCTTTCTCGGCGAATCTCATCCCGTTTTGGCTAAAAATAATGCTGGAAAGTAGTTTTTTATTTTTATTATTTTTTTTTCAATTTTTTGTGAATATTCTTGCTCGGGGTGAGTATGAACGGAATTCGGGACTAAAATTTTTTTCGCGCTTTCTCGGTCAATCTCATCCCGTTTTGGGTAAGAATAATGTCGGGAAGAGGGTTTTGAATTTTTTGAATTTTTTTTCTATTTTGTTCATAATTTTCTTGTGCGGGTCGAGTTCAAATGGAATTCGGGACTAATTTTTTTTTTTCTTTCTCGGCCAATCTGATCCCGTTTTGGCTAAAAATAATGCTGGAAAGTAGTTTTTTATTTTATTTTATTTTTTTCTATTTTTTTGTGAATATTCTTGCCCGGGGCGAGTATGAACGGAATTCGGGACTAAATTTTTTTTTTCTTTCTCAGCCTGTCTCATCCCGTTTTGGCTAGAAATAATAGCAAAAAGCGGTTTTTTAATTTTTTCAATTTTTTTGCTATTTTTTTCGGAATTTTCTTGCCTGGATTGAGTATGAACGGAATTCGGGGCTAAAATTTTTTTCTCGCTTCCTCGGTCCATCTCCTCCAGTTTTGGCTAAAAATAATGCCGGAAAGAGGTTTTTGAATTTTTTTTCTATTTTTTTCAGAATTTCCATGCGCGGGTCAGGTTTGAACCGAATTCGGGACTAAAATTTTTTTTTTTCTCTTTCTCGGCCAATCTCATCCCGTTTTGGCTAAAAATAATGCCGGAAAGAGGTTTTTTTTTTTTTAATTTTTTTGCTATTTTTTTTTTATTTTTCTTGCCCTAGTCAAGTATGAATGGAAGTCGGGACTAAAATTTTTTTCTCGCTTTCTCGGCATCCCCTTTTGGCTAAAAATAGTGCCAGAAAGGGTTTTTTTAATTTTTAATTTTTTTGCTATTTTTTCGGAATTTTCTTGCCAGGGTCAAGTATGAATGGAATTCAGGACTAAATTTTTTTCTCGCTTTCTTGGCCTATCTCATCCCGATTTGTCTAAAAATAATGCCGGAAAGAGGTTTTTAATTTTTTGAAATTTTTTGCTTTTTTTTTTTAGAATTTTCTTGCCCGGGTTGAGTATGAACGGAATTCGGGACTAAAATTTTTTTCTCGCTTTCTCAGCCTATCTCTTCTCGTTTTGGCTAAAAATAATGCCGGAAAGAGGTTTTTTAATTTTTTGAATTTTTTTGCTATTTTTTTCGGAATTTTCTTGCCCGAGTCAAGTATGGACAGAATTCGGGACTAAAATTTTTTCCTCTCTTTCTCGGCCTATCTCATTCCGTTTTGTCTACAAATAATACCAGAAGGAGGTTTTTTAAATTTTTAAATTTTTTTGCTATTTTTTTCAGAATTTTCTTCCCGGGTCGACTAGGAATGGAATTCGAGACTAAATTTTTTTTCTCTCTTTCTCGGCCTCACTCGACCCGTTCTGGATATAAATAATGGCGGAATTGATTTTTCTAATTTTTTGAATTTTTTTGCTTTTTTTTTGGAATTTTCTAACTCGAGATGTTTAGGAACAAAATTCGGGACTGAAATTTTTTTCTCTCTTTGTCGGCCTATCTCATACTATTTTGGCTAAAAATAATGCCGGAAAGAGGTTTTTTTAATTTTTTAATTTTTTCCCTATTTTTTTTTTAATTTTCTTGCCTTGGTCAAGTATGAACGGAATTCGGGACTAAAATTCTTTTCTCGCTTTCTCGGCCTACATTTCTCGTTTTGGCTAAAAATAATGCTGGAAAGAGGTTTTTTAATTTTTTAATTTTTTTGCTATTTTTTTCGGAATTTTCTTGCCCAGGTTGAGTACAAAAGGAATTCGGGACCAAAATTTTTTTCTCGCTTTCTCGGCCTATCTCTTCCCATTTTGGCTCAAAATAATGCCGGAAAGAGGTTTTTGAATTTTTTGAATTTTTTTGCTATTTTTTTTTCTGAATTTTGTTGCCCGGGTTGAGTATGAACGGAATTCGGGACTAAAATTTTTTCCCCTCTTTCTCGGCCTATCTCATCCCGTTTTGGCTAAAAATAATACCAGAAAGAGGTTTTTTAATTTTTTCAATTTTTTTGCTATTTTTTTCAGAATTTTCTTAACCTGGTTGAGTATGAACGTAATTCAAGACAAATATTTTTTTCTCTCCTTCTCGGCCACTCTCAACTTGTTTTCGATAGAAATAATGCTGGAACTAACTTTTTTAATTTTGTTTAATTTTTTTGCTATTTTTTTTTTTGGAATTTTCTAGCTTGGGTTGGGTAGGAACAGAATTCGGGACTAAAATTTTTTTTTCTCTTTCTTGGCCTATCTCATCCCGTTTTGTCTAAAAATAATGCCGAAAAAAGGTTTTTTTTTTTTTTTTAATTTTTTTGATATTTTTTCTGGAATTTTGTAGCCCTAGTCGAGTATGAACGGAAGTCGGGACTAAAATTTTTTTCTCGCTTTCTCGGCATCCCCTTTTGGCTAAAAATAGTGCCGGAAAGGGGTTTTTTAATTTCTTTGCTATTTTTTTCGGACTTTTCTTGCCAGTGTCAAGTATGAACGGAATTCGGGGCTAAAATTTTTTTCTCGCTTTCTCGGATTATCTCATCCCGATTTGTCTAAAAATAATGCCGGAAAGAGGTTTTTAATTTTTTGAAATTTTTTGCTATTTTTTTTAGAATTTTCTTGCCCGGGTTGAGTATGAATGGAATTCGGAATTAAAATTTATTTCTTGCTTTCTCAGCCTATCTCTTCCCGTTTTGGCTAAAAATAATGCCGGAAAGAGGTTTTTTAATTTTTTGAATTTTTTTGCTATTTTTTTTCTCAATTTTCTTCCCCGGGCCCAGTATGAACGGAATTCGTGACTAAATTTTTTTCTCTCTTTCTTGGCCTATCTCATCCCGTTTTGGCTATAAATAACGTCGCAAACAAGTTTTTTTAGTTTTTTCAATTTTTTTGCTATTTTTTTCGGAATTGTCTTCCCGGGTTGAGTAGGAATGGAATTCGGGACTAAAATTTTTCTCTCTTTCTCGGCCTCACTCAACCCGATTTGGATATAAATAATGCCGGAATTAATTTTTCTAATTTTTTGAATTTTTTTGCTATTTTTTTTTTCGAATTTTCTTGCACGGGATGCTTAGGAACAGAATTCGGGACTAAAATTTTTTTCTCTCTTTGTCGGTCTATCTCATACCGTTTTGCCTAAAAATAATGCCGGAAAGAGGTTTTTTTTTTTTTTAATTTTTTTGCTATTTTTTTTATTTTTCTTGCCCTAGTCAAGTATGAACGGAAGTCGGGACTAAAAATTTTTTCTTTGCTTTCTCGGCATCCCCTTTTGGCTTAAAATAGTGCCGGAAAGGGGTTTTTTAATTTTTTAATTTTTTTGCTATTTTTTTCGGAATTTTCTTGCCAAGGTCAAGTATGAACGGAATTCGGGACTAAATTTTTTTCTCGCTTTCTCGGCCTATCTCTTCCCATTTTGACTGAAAATAATGCCGGAAAGAGGCTTTTTAATTTTTTTGCTATTTTTTTCGGAATTTTCTTGCCCGGGTCGAGTGTGAACGGAATTCGGGACTAAATTTGTTTTCTCTCTTTCTCGGCTTATCTCATCCCATTTTGGCTATAAATAATGCCGGAAACATGTTTTCTTGATTTTTTTCAATTTTTTTGCTTTTTTTTTTTGAAGTTTCTTGCTCGGGTCGAGTATGACTGGAATTCGGGACTAAAATTTTTTTCTCCCTTTCTTGGCCTATTTCTTCCCGTTATGGCTAAAAATAATGCCGTAAAGAGGTTTTTTAATTTTTTAATTTTTTTGCTATTTTTTTTTAATTTTCTTGCCCTGGTCAAGTATGAACGGAAGTCGGGACTAAAATTTTTTTCTCGCTTTCTCGGCATCCCGTTTTGGCTAAAAATAATACCAGAAAGAGGTTTTTTAATTTTTTCAATTTTTTTGCTATTTTTTTCCAAATTTTCTTGCCCTGGTCGAGTATGAACGGAATTCGGGGCAATTTTTTTTTTCTCCTTCTCGGCCACTCTCAACCCATTTTCGATACAAATAATGCTGGAATTAACTTTTTTAATTTTTTTTTTAATTTTTTTGCTATTTTTTTTTTTTTGGAATTTTCTAGCTTGGGTTGGGTAGGAACAGAATTCGGAACTAAATTTTTTTTTTTTTCTCTTTCTCGGCCTATCTCATCCCGTTTTGTCTAAAAATAATGCCGGAAATAGATTTTTCAATTTTTTTGCTAATTTTTTCGGAATTTTCTACCCCTGGTTGAGTATGAACGGAATTCGGGACGAAAATTTTTTTCTCGCTTTCTCGGCCTATCTCATCTCGTTTTGGCTAAAAATAATGCCGGAAAGAGGTTTTTTCATTTTTTTGCTATTTTTTTCGGAATTTTCTTGCCCGAGTCGAGTATGAGCGGAATTCGGGACTAAAATTTTTTTTCTCTTTCTCGGCTTATCTCATCCAGTTTTGGCTATAAATAATGCTGGAAACATGTTTTTTTAATTTTTTTCAAATTTTTTGCTATTGTTTTTGGAAGTTTCTTGCCCGGGTCGAGTATGAACGGAATTCGTGACAAAAATTTTTTTCTCCCCTTCTCGGCCTATTTCTTCCCGTTTCAGCTAAAAATAATGCTGGAAAGAGGTTTTTTAATTTTTTTGCTATTTTTTTCGGAATTTTCTTGCTCGGGTCAAGTATGAACGGAATTCGGGACTAAATTTTTTTCTCACTTTCTCGGGCTATCTCATCCCAATTAATCTAAAAATAATGCCGGAAAAAGTTTTTTTAATTTTTTTTTAAGTTTTTTGCTATTTTTTTTTTGGAATTTTCTAGCTTGGGTGGGGTAGGAACAGAATTCGGGACTAAAATTTCTTTCTCTCTTTGTTGGCCTATCTCATCCCGTTTTGGCTAAAAATAATTCCAGAAAGAGGGTTTTTAATTTTTTGAATTTTTTTGCTATTTTTTTCGGAATTTTCTAGCTTGGGTTGGGTAGGAACAGAATTCGGGACTAAAATTTTTTTTTCTCTTTCTCGGCCTATCTCATCCCGTTTTGTCTAAAAATAATGCTAGAAATTGTTTTTTTTTTTTTAATTTTTTTGCTATTTTTTTCGGAATTTTCTAGCCCTGGTTGAGTATGAATGGAATTCGGGACTAAAATTTTTTTCTCACTTTCTCGGCCTATCTCATCCCGTTTTGGCTAAAAATAATTCCGGAAAGAGGTTTTTTAATTTTTTTGCAATGTTTTTCGGAATTTTCTTGCCCGGGTCGAGTATGAGCGGAATTCGGGACTAAATTTTTTTTTCTCTTTCTCGGCTTATCTCATCCCGTTTTGGCTATAAATAATGCTGGAAACATGTTTTTTTAATTTTTTTCAAATTTTTTGCTATTGTTTTCGGAAGTTTCTTGCCCGGGTCGAGTATGAACGGAATTCGTGACTAAAATTTTTTTTCTCCCTTTCTCAGCCTATTTCTTCCCGTTTTGGCTAAAAATAATGCCGGAAAGAGGTTTTTTAATTTTTTATTTTTTTTGCTATTTTTTTTCGGAATTTTCTTGCCCGGGTCAAGTATGAACGGAATTCGGGACTAAATTTTTTTCTCACTTTCTCGGCCTATCTCATCCCAATTTGTCTAAAAATAATGCCGGAAAATGGTTTTTTAATTTTTTGCTATTTTTTTCAGAATTTTCATGCCCGGGTTGAGTATGAACGGAATTCTGGACTAAAATTTTTTTCTTGCTTTCTCGGCGTATCTCTTCCCGTTTTGGCAAAAAATAATGCCGGAAAGAGGTTTTTTAATTTTTTGAATTTTTTTGCTATTTTTTTCGGAATTTTCTTGCCTAGGTTGAGTGTGAACAAAATTCGGAACTAAATTTTTTTCCTCTCTTTCTCGGCCTATCTCATCCCGTTTTGGCTAGAAATAATACCAGAAAGAGGTTTTTTAATTTTTTGAATTTTTTTGCTATTTTTTTTTTCAATTTTCTTCCCCGGGCCCAGTATGAACGGAAATCGTGACTAAATTTTTTTCTCTCTTTCTTGGCCTATCTTGTCCCGTTTTGGCTATAAATAATGCCGGAAACTAGTTGTTTAGTTTTTTCAATTTTTTTGCTATTTTTTTCGGAATTGTCTTCTCGGGTTGAGTAGGAATGGAATTCAGGACTGAAATTTTTTTCTCTCTTTCTCGGCCTCACTCAACCTGATTTGGATATAAATAATGCCGGAATTAATTTTGTGAATTTTTTTGCTTTTTTTTTGGAATTTTCTAGCACGGGATGTTTAGGAACAGAATTCGGGACTAAAATTTTTTTCTCTCTTTATCGGCCTATATCATACCGTTTTGGCTAAAAATAATGCCGGAAAGAACTTTTTTTTAATTTTTTTGCTATTTTTTTTTAATTTTTCTTGCCCTGGCCAAGTATGAACGGAAGTCGGGACTATAATTTTTTTCTCGCTTTCTCGACATCCCCTTTTGGCTAAAAATAGTGCCGGAAAGGGGTTTTTTAATTTTTTTTGCTATTTTTTTCGGAATTTTGTTCCCGGGTCGACTAGGAATGGAATTCGGGACTAAAATTTTTTTTTCTCTTTCTCGGCCTCACTCAACCCGTTTTGGATATAAATAATGCTGGAATTAATTTTTATAATTTTTTGAATTTTTTTGCTTCTTTTTTGGAATTTTATAGCTCGGGATGTTTAGGAACAATATTCGGGACTAAAATTTTTTTCTCTCTTTGTCGGCCTATCTCATACCGTTTTGGCTAAAAATTATGCCTGAAAGAGGTTTTTTTAATTTTTTAATTTTTTTGCTATTTTTTTTTTAATTTTTTGCCCTGGTCAAGTATGAACGGAAGTCGGGACTAAAATTTTTTTCTCGCTTTCTCGGCATCCCCTTTTGGAAAAAAATAGTGTCGGAAAGGGGTTTTTTAATTTTTAATTTTTTTGCTATTTTTTTCGGAATTTTCTTGCCAGGGTCAAGTATGAACGGAATTCAGGACTAAATTTTTTTCTCGCTTTCTCGACCTATCACATCCCGATTTGTCTAAAAATAATGCCAGAAAGACGTTTTTAATTTTTTGAAATTTTTTGCTATTTTTTTTAGAATTTTCTTGCCCGGGTTGAGTATGAACAGAATTCGGGACTAAAATTTTTTTCTCGCTTTCTCAGCCTATCTCTTCCCGTTTTGGCTAAAAATAATGCCGGAAAGAGGTTTTTTAATTTTTTGAATTTTTTTGCTATTTTTTTCGGAATTTTCTTGCCCGGGTAAAGTATGGACAGAATTTGGGACTAAAATTTTTTCCTCTCTTTCTCGACCTATCTCATTCCGTTTTGTCTAGAAATAATAGCAGAAGGAGGTTTTTAAAATTTTTCAATTTCTTTGCTATTTTTTTCAGAATTTTCTTCCCGGGTCGACTAGGAATGGAATTCGGGACTAAAATTTTTTTTTCTCTTTCTCGGCCTCACTCAACCCGTTCTGGATATAAATAATGCCGGAATTAATTTTTATAATTTTTTGAATTTTTTTTGGAATTTTCTAACTCGGGATGTTTAGGAACAGAATTCGGGACTAAAATTTTTTTTTCTCTTTCTCGGCCTATCTCATACTATTTTGGCTAAAAATAATGCCGGAAAGAGGTTTTTTTTAATTTTTTTCCTATTTTTTTTTTAATTTTCTTGCCCTGGTCAAGTATGAACGGAATTCGAGACTAAAATTCTTTTCTCGCTTTCTCGGCCTACATTTCTCGTTTTGGCTAAAAATAATGCTGGAAAGAGGTTTTTTAATTTTTTTGCTATTTTTTCCCCTCTTTCTCGGCCTATCCCATCCCGTTTTGGCTAAAAATAATACCAGAAAGAGGTTTTTTAATTTTTTCAATTTTTTTGCTATTTTTTTCGGAATTTTCTTACCCTGGTCAAGTATGAATGGAATTCAGCACAAATATTTTTTTCTCTCCTTCTCGGCCACTCTCAACCCATTTTCGATAGAAATAATGCTGGAACTAACTTTTTGAATTTTTTTGCTATTTTTCTTTTTGGAATTTTCTAGCTTGGGTTGGGTAGGAACAGAATTCGGGACTAAAATTTTTTTTTCTCTTTCTCAGCCTATCTCATCCCGTTTTGTCTAAAAATAATGCCGGAAAAA
The DNA here is from genome assembly GCA_036321655.1 of Quercus alba. Classification (NCBI taxonomy): domain Eukaryota; kingdom Viridiplantae; phylum Streptophyta; class Magnoliopsida; order Fagales; family Fagaceae; genus Quercus; species Quercus alba. Next base: position 54,980,871 of record CM070301.1, read on the forward strand.
GTTTTTTTTTTTTAATTTTTTTGATATTTTTTTCGGAATTTTATAGCCCTGGTCGAGTATGAACGGAAGTCGGGACTAAAATTTTTTCCTCTCTTTCTCGGCCTATCTCATCCCGTTTTGGCTAGAAATAATACCAGAAAGAGGTTTTTTAATTTTTTGTATTTTTTTGCTTTTTTTTTCTCAATTTTCTTCCCCGGGCCCAGTATGAACGGAATTCGTGACTATATTTTTTTCTATCTTTCTTGGCCTATCTCATCCCATTTTGGCTATAAATAATGAAGGAAACAAGTTTTTTAGTTTTTTCAATTTTTTTGGTATTTTTTTCGGAATTGTCTCCCTAGGTTGAGTAGGAATGGAATTCGGGACTAAAATTTTTTCTCTCGTTCTCGGCCTCACTCAACCCGATTTGGATATAAATAATGCCGGAATTAATTTCTCTAATTTTTTGAATTTTTTTCTTTTTTTTTTTTTGGAATTTTCTAGCACGGGATGTTTAGGAACAGAATTCGGGACTAAAAATTTTTTCGCTCTTTGTCGGCCTATCTCATACCGTTTTGGCTAAAAATAATGCCGGAAAGAGTTTTTTTTTTTTTAATTTTTTTGCTATTTTTTTTATTTTTCTTGCCCTGGTCAAGTATGAACGGAAGTCGGGACTAAAATTTTTTTCTCGCTTTCTCGGCATCCCCTTTTGGCTAAAAATAGTGCCGGAAAGGGGTTTTTTAATTTTTTTGCTATTTTTTTTGGAATTTTCTTGCCAGGGTCAAGTATGAACGGAAGCCGGGACTAAAATTTTTTTCTCGCTTTCTCGGCATCCCGTTTTGGCTAAAAATAATACCAGAAAGAGGTTTTTTAATTTTTTCAATTTTTTTGCTATTTTTTTCCAAATTTTCTTGCTCTGGTCGAGTATGAACGGAATTTGGGGCAAAATTTTTTTTTCTCTCCTTCTCGGCCACTCTTAACCCATTTTCGATAGAAATAATGCTGGAATTAACGTTTTTAATTTTTTGAATTTTTTTGCTATTTTTTTTTGAATTTTCTACCTTGGGTTGGGTAGGAACAGAATTCGTAACTAAAATTTTTTTTTTCTCTTTCTCAGCCTATCTCATCCTGTTTTGTCTAAAAATAATGCCGTAAATAGGTTTTTCAATTTTTTTGCTATTTTTTTCGGAATTTTCTTGCCCTGGTTGAGTATGAACGGAATTCGGGACTAAAATTTTTTTCTCTCCTTTTCGGCCACTCTCAACCAGTTTTCGATAGAAATAATGCTGGAATTATGTTTTTTAATTTTTTTTAATTTTTTTGCTATTATTTTTTGGAATTTTCTAGCTTGGGTTGGGTAGGAACAGAATTCGGGACTAAAATTTTTTTTTTTTCTCTTTCTCGGCCTATCTCATCCCGTTTTGTCTGAAAATAATCCCGGAAATTGGTTTTTTTAATTTTTTTGCTATTTTTTTCGGAATTTTCTAGCCCTGGTTGTGTATGAACGGAATTCGGGACTAAATTTTTTTCTCACTTTCTCGGCCTATCTCATCCCAATTTGTCTAAAAATAATGCCGGAAAAAGGTTTTTTAATTTTTTTAAATTTTTTGCTATTTTTTTTGAAATTTTCTAGCTTGGGTTGGGTAGGAACAGAATTCGGGACTAAAATTTTTTTCTCTCTTTGTCGGCCTATCTCATCCCGTTTTGGCTAAAAATAATTCCAGAAAGAGGGTTTTAAATTTTTTGAATTTTTTTGCTATTTTTTTTGGAATTTTCTTGCCCGGTTCGTGTTAGAATATGTTAGTATGTGTTAGTATGTTACTATATGTTAGTATGTGTTAGTATGTTACAAAGTAGGTGAGGTGTGTGGTGATGTTAGCTATGTGTATGCTGCTGCATGAGGGGGGGCGTGTGATGCTGCATATGGGGTGCTGGTGTGGGGCGTGTACAAGTTGCTGATGAGGCACGCAGGAGCAGCTGATGAGGCATGCAGGAGCAGCTGATGATGGTGCTGCTACTAGTCATGTTACCAAATAAGAGTTAGTTAAATAAATGGTTAGTTGTTGGCATATTGGCAGCTGGTTAACAGCTGGCTTGGCCGTTAGGCAGTTAGGGAGTGGGGCTTGAGAGAGTATTAGAATCCTGGAAGGGAAGAAGCATGTATCAGAATTCATTTCCAAAATTACCAGTTCTTCAATTCTATGTTTTCTCTCTCTCTCTAATTCTCTGTTCTTATTTCTTCTCTAATTCTCTGTTCTTATCTCTTCTCTGTTCTTGGAGGCATAAGTTCAACTCTCCAAGCTTTCTGTTCCTAACAGTTCGAGTATGAACGAAATTCGAGACTAAATTTTTTTCTCGCTTTCCTCGGCCTATCTCATCCTGTGTTGGCAAAAAATAAAGCAGGAAAGAGGTTTTTTAATTTTTTGAATTTTTTTGCAATTTTTTTCGGAATTTTCTTGCCTAGGTCGAGTATGGACGGAATTCGGGACTAAAATTTTTTTCTCGCTTTCTCGGGCTATCTCCTCCCGTTTTGGCTAAAAATAATGCCGGAAAGAGGTTTTTTAATTTTTTGACTTTCTTTGCTATTTTTTTCGGAATTTTCTTGCCCAGGTTGAGTATGAACAAAATTCGGGACTAAAATTTTTTCCTCTCTTTCTCGGCCTATCTCATCCTGTTTTGGCTAGAAATAATAACAGAAAGAGGTTTTTTAATTTTTTGAATTTTTTTGCTATTTTTTTTCTCAATTTTCTTCCCCAGGCCCAGTATGAACGGAATTCGTGACTAAATTTTTTTTTCTCTTTCTTGGCCTATATCATCCCGTTTTGGCTATAAATAATGCCGGAAACAAGTTTTTTAGTTTTTTCAATTTTTTTGCTTTTTTTTTTCGGAATTGTCATCCCGAGTTGAGTAGGAATGGAATTCGGGACTAAAATTTTTTTTTCTCTTACTCAGCCTCACTCAACTCGATTTGGATATAAATAATGCCGAAATTAATTTTTCTAATTTTTTGAATTTTTTTGCTTTTTTTTTTGGAATTTTCTAGCACGGGATGTTTAGGAACAGAATTCGGGACTAAAATTTTTTTCTCTCTTTGTTGGCCTATCTCATACCGTTTTGGCTAAAAATAATGCCGGAAAGAGGTTTTTCTAATTTTTTTGCTATTTTTTTTTATTTTTCTTGCCCTGGTCAAGTATGAACGGAAGTCGGGACTAAAATTTTTTTCTCGCTTTCTCGGCATCCCCTTTTGGCTAAAAATAGTGCCAGAAAGGGGTTTTTTAATTTTTTTGCTATTTTTTTCGGAATTTTCTTGCCAGGGTCAAGTATGAACGAAATTCGGGACTAAATTTTTTTCTCGCTTTCTCGGCTTATCTCATCCCGATTTGTCTAAAAATAATGCCAGAAAGAGGTTTTAATTTTTTGAAATTTTTTAATATTTTTTTTTTAGAATTTTCTTGCCCGGGTTGAGTAAGAACGGAATTCGGGACTAAAATTTTTTTCTTGCTTTCTCAGTCTATCTCTTCCCGTTTTGGCTAAAAATAATGCTGGAAAGAGGTTTTTTAATTTTTTGAATTTTTTTGCTATTTTTTTCAAAATTCTCTTACCCTGGTCAAGTATGGACAGAATTCGGGACTAAAATTTTTTCCTCTCTTTCTCGGCCTATCTCATTCCGTTTTGGCTAGAAATAATACCAGAAGGAGGTTTTTTAATTTTTTCAATTTTTTTGCTATTTTTTTCGGAATTTTCTTCCAGGGCCGAATAGGAATGGAATTCGGGACTAAAATTTTTTTCTCTCTTTCTCGGCCTCACTCAACCCGTTTTGGATATAAATAATGCCGGAATTAATTTTTATAATTTTTTGATTTTTCTAGCTCGGGTTGTTTAGGAACAGAATTCGGGACTAAAATTTTTTCCTCTCTTTGTCGGCCTATCTCATACCGTTTTGGCTAAAAATAATGCCGAAAAGAGGTTTTTTTTTAATTTTTTAATTTTTTTGCTATTTTTATTGAATTTTCTTGCCCTGGTCGAGTATGAACGGAAGTCGTTACTAAAATTTTTTTCTCGCTTACTCGGCATCCCGTTTTGTCTAAAAATATTGTCGGAAAGGGGTTTTTTAATTTTTTTTGCTATTTTTTTCAGAATTTTCTTCCCGGGTCGAGTATGAACGGAATTCGGGACTAAATTTCTTTTCTCGCTTTCTCGGCCTATCTCTTCTCGTTTTGGTTAAAAATAATGCTGGAAAGAGGTTTTTTAATATTTTAATTTTTTTGCTATTTTTTTCGGAATTTTTTTGCCCGGGTCGAGTATGAACGGAATTCGGGACTAAAATTTTTTTCTCCCTTTCTCGGCCTATTTCTTTCCGTTATGACTAAAAATAATGCCAGAAAGAGGTTTTTTAATTTTTAAATTTTTTTGCTATTTGTTCTTTAATTTTCTTGCCCTGGTCAAGTATGAACGGAAGTCGGGACTAAAATTTTTTTCTCGCTTTCCCGGCATCCTGTTTTGGCTAAAAATAATACCAGAAAGAGGTTTTTTAATTTTTTCAATTTTTTTGCTATTTTTTTCCAAATTTTCTTGCCCTGGTCGAGTATGAACGGAATTCGTGGCAAAAATTTTTTTCTCTCCTTCTCGGCCACTCTCAACCAATTTTCGAGAGAAATAATGCTGGAATTAACTTTTTTAATTTTTTGAATTTTTTTGCTATTATTTTTTGGAATTTTCTAGCCCGGTTGGGTAGGAACAGAATTCGGGACTAAAATTTTTTTTCTCTTTCTCGGCCTATCTCATCCAGTTTTGTCTAAAAATAATTCCGGAAATTGGTTTTTTTTTTTTTTTTTTTTTTTTTTTTTTTTTTTAATTTTTTTGCTATTTTTTTCAGAATTTTCTAGCCCTGGTTAAGTATGAACGGAATTCGGGACTAAAATTTTTTTCTCGCTCTCTTGGCCTATCTCATCCGTTTTGGCTAAAAATAATGCCGGAAAGGGGTTTTTTAATTTTTTTGTAATGTTTTTTCGGAATTTTCTTGCCCGGATCGAGTATGAGAGGAATTCGGGACTAAATTTTTTTTTCTCTTTCTCGGCTTATCTCATCCCGTTTTGGCTATAAATAATGCTGGAAACATGTTTTTTTTAATTTTTTTTCTAATTTTTTGCTATTGTTTTTGGAAGTTTCTTGCCCGGGTCGAGTATGAACGGAATTCGTGACTAAACTTTTTTTCTCCCTTTCTCAGCCTATTTCTTCCCGTTTTGGCTAAAAATAATGCCGGAAAGAGGTTTTTTAATTTTTTATTTTTTTTGCTATTTTTTTTCAGAATTTTCTTGCACGGGTCAAGTATGAACGGAATTCGGGACTAAATTTTTTTCTCACTTTCTCGGCCTATCTCATCCCAATTTGTCAAAAAATAATGCTGGAAAAAGGTTTTAAAATTTTTTCCTATTTTTTTCAGAATTTTCTTGCCCGGGTTGAGTATGAACGGAATTCGGGACTAAAATTTTTTTTCTTGCTTTCTCGGCCTATCTCTTCCCGTTTTGGCTAAAAATAATGCCGAAAAGAGGTTTTTTAATTTTTTGACTCTTTTTGCTATTTTTTTCGGAATTTTCTTGCCCAGGATGAGTATGAACAAAATTCGGGACTAAAAGTTTTTCCTCTCTTTCTCGGCCTATCTCATCCCGTTTTGGCAGGAAATAATACCAGAAAGAGGTTTTTTAATTTTTTGAAATTTTTTGCTATTTTTTTTCGCAATTTTCTTCCCCGGGCCCAGTATGAACGGAATTCGTGACTAATTTTTTTTTTCTCTTTCTTGGCCTATCTCATCCTGTTTTGGCTATAAATAATGCCGGAAACCAGTTTTTTAGTTTTTTCAATTTTTTTTGCTATTTTTTTCGGAATTTTCTTCTCGGGTTGTTTAGGAACAGAATTCGAGACTAAAATTTTTTCCTCTCTTTGTCGGCCTATCTCATACCGTTTTGGCTAAAAATAATGCCGGAAAGAGGTTTTTTTAATTTTTTTGCTATTTTTTTTTAATTTTCTTGCCCTGGTCAAGTATGAACGAAAGTCGGTACTAAAATTTTTTTCTCGCTTACTCCGCATCCCGTTTTGGCTAAAAAATATTGCCGGAATGGGGTTTTTTAATTTTTTAATTTTTTTGCTATTTTTTTTAGAGTTTTCTTGCCCAGGTCAACTATGAACGGAATTCGGGAGTAAATTTTTTTCTCGCTTTTTTCTTGGCCAATCTCGTCACAATTTGTCTAAAAATAATGCCGGAAAGAAGTTTTTAATTTTTTGAAATTTTTTGCTATTTTTTTTAGAATTTTCTTGCCGGGGTTGAGTATGAACGGAATTCGGGACTAAATTTTTTTTCTCACTTTCTCGACCTATCTCTTCCCCCGTTTTGGCTAAAAATAATTCCGGAAAGAGGTTTTTTAATAATTTGAATTTTTTTGCTATTTTTTTCGGAATTTTCTTTCCCGGGTCAAGTATGAACAGAATTCGGGACTAAAATTTTTTCCTCTCTTTCTCGGCCTATCTCATCCCGTTTTGGCTAGAAATAATACCAGAAAGAGGTTTTTTCTTTTTTTTTTTTTTTTTAATTTTTTTGCTATTTTTTTCAGAATTGTCTTGCCCGGGTCGAGTATGTACGGAATTCGGGACTAAATTTTTTTCTCTCTTTCTCGCCTTATGTCATCCCATTTTGGCTATAAATAATGCCGGAAACATGTTTTTTTTTTTAATTTTTTTCTATTTTTTTGCTTTTTTTTTTGGAAGATTCTTGCCCGGGTCGAGTATGAACGGAATTCGGACTAAAATTTTTTTCTCCCTTTCTCAGCCTATTTCTTTCCGTTATGGCTAAAAATAATGCCGGAAAGAGGTTTTTTAATTTTTAATTTTTTTGCTATTTTTTTTTTTACTTTTCTTGCCCTGGTCTAGTATGAACGGAAGTCAGGACTAAAATTTTTCTCTCGCTTTCTCGGCATCCCGTTTTGGCTAAAAAATAATACCAGAAATAGGTTTTTTAATTTTTTCAATTTTTTTGCTATTTTTTTCCAAATTTTCTTGCCCTGGTCGAGTATGAACGGAATTCGGGGCAAAAATTTTTTTCTCTCCTTCTCGGCCACTCTCAACCAATTTTCGATAGAAATAATGCTGGAATTAACTTTTTTAATTTTTTTGAATTTTTTTGCTATTTTTTTTTGGAATTTTCTAGCTTGGGTTGGGTAGGAACAGAATTCGGGACTAAATTTTTTTTTCACTTTCTTGGCCTATCTCATCCCGTTTTGTCTAAAAATAATGCCGGAAATTGGTTTTTATAATTTTTTTGCTATTTTTTTCGGAATTTTCTAGCCCTGGTTAAGTTTGAACGGAATTCGGGACTAAAATTTTTTTCTCGCTTTCTCGGCCTATCTCATCCCGTTTTGGCTAAAAATAATGCTGGAAAGAGGTTTTTTGATTTTTTTGCAATGTTTTTCTGAATTTTCTTGCCCGGGTCGAGTATGAGCGGAATTCAGGACTAAATTTGTTTCTCTCTTTCTCGGCTTATCTCATCCCGTTTTGGCTAAAAATAATGCTGGAAACATGTTTTTTTAATTTTTTTCAAATTTTTTGCTATTGTTTTTGGATGTTTTTTGCCCGGGTCGAGTATGAACGGAATTCGTGACTAAAATTTTTTCTCCCTTTCTCAGCCTATTTCTTCCCGTTTTGGCTAAAAATAACGCCGGAAGGAGGTTTTTTAATTTTTTATTTTTTTTTCTATTTTTTTTTGGAATTTTATTGTCCGGGTCAAGTATGAACGGAATTCGGGACTAAATTTTTTTCTCACTTTCTCGGCCTATCTTATCCCAAATTGTCTAAAAATAATGCCGGAAAAAGTTTTTTAATTTTTTTAATTTTTTTTTGCTATTTTTTTCGGAATTTTCTTGCCCGGGTCAAGTATGAACGGAATTCGGGACTGAATTTTTTTCCCTCTTTGTCGGCCTATCTCATCCCGTTTTAGCTAAAAATAATTCCAGAAAGAGGGTTTTTAATTTTTTGAATTTTTTTGCTTTTTTTTTTCGGAATTTTCTTGCCCAGTTCGAGTATGAACGAAATTCGAGACTAAATTTTTTTCTCGCTTTCTTGGCTTATCTCATCCTGTTTTGGCGAAAAATAATGCAGGAAAGAGGTTTTTTTAATTTTTTGAATTTTTTTGCTATTTTTTTCGGAATTTTCTTGCCTGGGTCGAGTATGGACGGAATTCGGGGCTAAAATTTTTTCTCGCTTTCTCGGGCTATCTCGTCCCGTTTTGGCTAAAAATAATGCCGGAAAGATGTTTTATTAATTTTTTAATTTTTTTGCTATTTTTATTGAATTTTCTTGCCCCTGGTCAAGTATGAAAGGAAGTCGGTACTAAAATTTTTTTCTCGCTTCCTCGGCATCCCGTTTTGTCTGAAAATATTGCCGGAAAGGGGTTTTTTAATTTTTGAATTTTTTTGCTATTTTTTTTGGAATTTTCTTCCCGGTCGAGTATGAACGGAATTCAGGACTAAAATTCTTTTCTCGCTTTCTCGGCCTATCTCTTCTCGTTTTGGCTAAAAAAAATGCCGGAAAGAGGTTTTTAATATTTTAATTTTTTTGCTATTTTTTTTCGGAATTTTCTTGCCCGGGTCAAGTATGAACGAAATTCGGGACAAATTTTTTTTCTCGCTTTTTCGGCCTGTGATTTGCCCAAAAATAATGCCGGAAAGAGGTTTTTTAATTTTTTGAATTTTTTTACTATTTTTTTCAAAATTTTCTTTCCCGGGTTGAGTATGAACGGAATTCGGGACAAAATTTTTTTTCTCTCCTTCTCAACCACTCTCAACCCATTTTCGATAGAAATAATGCTGGAATTAACTTTTGAATTTTTTGACTTTTTTGCTATTTTTTTCTTGGAATTTTCATGCTTGGGTTGGGTAGGAACAGAATTCGGGACTAAAATTTTTTGTTCTCTTTCTCGGTCTATCTCATCCCGTTTGTCTAAAAATAATGCCGGAAATAGGTTTTTTTAATTTTTTTAATTTTTTTGCTATTTTTTTTCTCAATTTTCTTCCCCGAGCCCAGTATGAACGGAATTCGTGACTAAATTTTTTTTTTCTCTTTCTTGGCCTATCTCATCCCGTTTTGGCTATAAATAATGCCGGAAACAAGTTTTTTAATTTTTTCAATTTTTTTGCTATTTTTTTCGGAATTTTCTTCCCGGGTCGAGTAGCATTGGAATTCGGGACTAAAATTTTTTCCTCTCTTTCTCGGCCTCACTCAACCCGTTTTGGATATAAATAATGCTGGAATTAATTTTTCTAATTTTTTGAATTTTTTTGCTTTTTTTTTTTGAATTTTCTAGCTCGGGTTGTTTAGGAACAGAATTCGGGACTAAAATTTTTTCCTCTCTTTCTCGGCCTATCTCATACCGTTTTGGCTAAAAATAATGCCCGGAAAGAGGTTTTTTTTTTTTTTTTAATTTTTTTGCTATTTTTTTTTAATTTTCTTGCCCTGGTCAAGTATGAACGAAAGTTGGTACTAAAATTTTTTTCTCGCTTACTCGGCATCCCGTTTTGGCTAAAAATATTGCCGGAAAGGGTTTTTTAATTTTTTCATTTTTTTGCTATTTTTTTCAGAATTTTCTTGCCAAGGTCAAGTATGAACGGAATTCAGGAGTAAATTTTCTTCTCGCTTTCTCGGCCAATCTCATCCCGATTTGTCTAAAAATAATGCCGGAAAGAGGTTTTAAAATTTTTTAAATTTTTTGCTATTTTTTTTAGAATTTTCTTGCCGGGGTTGAGTATGAACGGAATTCGGGACTAAAATTTTTTTTCTCACTTTCTCGGCCTATCTCTTCCCGTTTTGGCTAAAAATAATTCTGGAAAGAGGTTTTTTAATAATTTGAATTTTTTTGATATTTTTTTCGGAATTTTCTTGCCCGGGTCAAGTATGAACAGAATTCGGGAATAAAATTTTTTCTTCTCTTTCTCGGCCTATCTCATCCCGTTTTGGCTAGAAATAATACTAGAAAGAGGTTTTTTCTTTTTTTTTTTTTAATTTTTTTTCTATTTTTTTCAGAATTTTCATGCCCGGGTCGAGTATGTACGGAATTCGAGACTAAATTTTTTTCTCTCTTTCTTGCCTTATGTCATCCCATTTTGGCTATAAATAATGCCGGAAACATGTTTTTTTTAATTTTTTTCAATTTTTTTGCTATTTTTTTTGGTAGATTCTTGCCCGGGTCGAGTATGAACGGAATTCGGGACTAAAATTTTTTTCTCCCTTTCTCGGCCTATCTCATCCCGTTTTGGCTAAAAAAAAGGCTGGAAAGAGGTTTTTTAATTTTTTTGCAATGTTTTTCGGAATTGTCTTGCTCGGGTCGAGTATGAGCAGAATTCAGGACTAAATTTGTCTCTCTTTCTCGGCTTATCTCATCCCGTTTTGGCTATAAATAATGCTGGAAACATGTTTTCTTAATTTTTTTCAAATTTTTTGCTATTGTTTTTGGAAGTTTCTTGCTCGGGTCGAGTATGAACGGAATTCGTGACTAAAATTTTTTTCTCCCTTTCTCAGCCTAATTCTTCCCGTTTTGGCTAAAAATAATGCCGAAAAGAGGTTTTTTAATTTTTTAATTTTTTTTGCAATTTTTTTAGGAATTTTCTTGCCCGGGTCAAGTATGAACGGAATTCGGGACTAAAATTTTTTCTCACTTTCTTGGCCTATCTAATCCCAAATTGTCTAAAAATAATGCCGGAAAAAGCTTTTTTAATTTTTTTATTTTTTTTGCTATTTTTTTCGGAATTTTCTTGCTCGGGTCAAGTATGAACGGAATTCGGGACTAAATTTTTTTCTCTCTTTGTCGGCCTATCTCATCCCGTTTTGGCTAAAAATAATTCCAGAAAGAGGGTTTGTAATTTTTTGAATTTTTTTGTTATTTTTTTTCGGAATTTTCTTGCCCGGTTCGAGTATGAACGAAATTCGAGACTAAATTTTTTTCTCGCTTTCTCGGCCTATCTCATCCTGTTTTGGCAAAAAATAATGCAGGAAAGAGGTTTTTTAATTTTTTGAATTTTTTTGCTATTTTTTTCGGAATTTTCTTCTCTGGGTCGAGTATGGACGGAATTCGGGGCTAAAATTTTTTTCTCGCTTTCTCAGGCTATCTCCTCCCGTTTTGGCTAAATATAATGCTGGAAAGAGTCTTTTTAATTTTTTGACTTTTTTTTGCTATTTTTTTCGGAATTTTCTTGCCCAGGTTGAGTATGAACAAAATTTGGGACTAAAATGTTTTCCTCTCTTTCTCGGCCGATCTCATCCCGTTTTGGCTAGAAATAATACCAGAAAGAGGTTTTTTAATTTTTTGAATTTTTTTGCTATTTTTTTTCTCAATTTTCTTCCCCGGGCCCAGTATGAACGGAATTCGTGACTAAATTTTTTTCTCTCTTTCTTGGCCTATCTCATCCCGTTTTGGCTATAAATAATGCCGGAAACAAGTTTTTTAGTTTTTTCAATTGTTTTGCTATTTTTTTCGGAATTGTCTTCCCGGGTTGAGTAGGAATGGAATTCGGGACTAAAATATTTTCTCTCTTTCTGGGCCTCACTCAACCTGATTTGGATATAAATAATGCCGGAATTAATTTTTCTAATTTTTTGAATTTTTTTGCTTTTTTTTTTTTTGGAATTTTCTAGCACGGGATGTTTAGGAACAGAATTCGGGACTAAAATTTTTTCCCTCTTTGTCGGCCTATCTCATACCTTTTTGGCTAAAAATAATGCCGGAAAGAGGTTTTTTTAATTTTTTTGCTATTTTTTTTTTTTCTTGCCCTGGTCAAGTATGAACGGAAGTCGGGACTAAATTTTTTTCTCTCTTTGTCGGCCTCTCTCATCTCGTTTTGGCTAAAAATAATTCCAGAAAGAGGGTTTTTAAATTTTTGAATTTTTTTGACATTTTTTTCGGAATATTCTTGCCCGATTCGAGTATGAACGAAATTCGAGACTAAATTTTTTTCTCGCTTTCTCGGCCTTTCTCATCCTGTTTTGGCGAAAAATAATGCAAGAAAGAGGTTTTTTAATTTTTTGAATTTTTTTGCTATTATTTTCGGAATTTTCTTACCTGGGTCGAGTATGGACGGAATTCGGGGCTAAAATTTTTTTTCTCGTTTTCTCGGGCTATCTCCTCCCATTTTGGCTAAAAATAATGCCGGAAAGAGGTTTTTTAATTTTTCGACTTTTTTTGCTATTTTTTTCGGAATTTTCTTGCCCAGGTTGAGTATGAACAAAATTCGGGACTAAAATTTTTTCCTCTCTTTCTTGGCCTATCTCGTCTTTGGCTAGAAATAATTCCAGAAAGAGGTTTTTTTTTAATTTTTTGAATTTTTTTGCTATTTTTTTTTCTCAATTTTCTTCTCCGGGCCCAGTATGAACGGAATTTGTGACTAAATTTTTTTCTCTCTTTTTTGGTCTCATCCCGTTTTGGCTATAAATAATGCCGGAAACAAGTTTTTTAGTTTTTTCAATTTTTTTGCTATTTTTTTCGGAATTGTCTTCCCGGGTTGAGTAGGAATGGAATTCGGGACTAAAATTTTTTCTCTCTTTCTCGGCCTCACTCAACCCGATTTGGATATAAATAATGCCGGAATTAATTTTTCTAATTTTTAGAATTTTTTTGCTTTTTTTTTGGAATTTTCTAGCATGCGATGTTTAGGAACAGAATTCGGGATTAAAATTTTTTTCTCTCTTTGTTGGCCTATCTCATACCGTTTTGGCTAAAAATAATGCCGGAAAGAGGTTTTTTTAATTTTTTTGCTATTTTTTTTTTTTTATTTTTCTTGCCCTGGTCAAGTATGAACGGAAGTCGGGACTAAATTTTTTTCTCTCTTTGTCGGCCTATATCATCCCGTTTTGGCTAAAAATAATTCCAGAAAGAGGGTTTTTAAATTTTTGAATTTTTTTACCATTTTTTTTGGAATTTTCTTGCCCGGTTCGAGTATGAACGAAATTCGAGAC